>LOEQ01005847.1:4706-16059 GCA_001685075.1 Bramus lutescens | reverse complement strand
TCTCTCTCTCTCTCTCTCTCTCTCTCTCTCTCTCTCTCTCTCCCTTCCCCCTCCATTTATCCCTTTCTCTGTGCACATTGTCAATCTGTGGGTCTCTGTGTTTGTTCCCATCTAATGCAGGAGGCAACTTCTCCAATGATGGCTGAGCAAGGCATTGATCTATGACTACAGCAGAATATTTTATGATTCATTTTATTGCTATGATCCTTTAGCAGAACGGTAGTATTTTGTTTTCCCCTAGATTGCTGGCCTATCTGGTCTCAGGCTCTTGGCCACCAAAGCCATGGGGATGGATGGGTTCTATCTTATAGTGTTCCTTATATTATATCAGATAATGGTTGGTTTCCGTATAAGCTTTGTGGCATTATTGCACTAGCAATTCTACTGTAGATTGAAGAGTTTGTATCTGTATTGGTGTTTACCTTTCTCCTTTGGTAGTTATATCTTCAGTTTCATTCTTCAAAGTCTTAAAGTTTTTATCATACAAGTGTAAGTGAGTGTGAGTGTTACAGATCTGGAGCTGCAAAGCTATCCTGACTTACTGGAAATCCAGGCTATACCTAGAGCCGCTATAGGACAGCTCTGGAGGGGTAGAGTCGCAATAGGACTGTTCTGGAGGCTGGAGCCTCAATAGGATAGTTCAGCCCTGGGTTCAAGGTCAGGGATTGATTGATTTCCTGCTCATGGATTGGTTGGTTTGGTGTTTCTGTTGGCCAGGGGCAGTGTTGGCTTTGGTTTCAGATTCTGTTTGTGTTTCTTCACTAACTCTGGATTCAGAGTCAGAGTGGGTTTCTTTGGCTGCACATTTTATACTACAACAACTTGCTTGGTTAGAGTAACCCCAATATATTTTACATTATTTGAGGTTACCCTGATTTCTTTCTTGGTCTATTTGTCATTTGTATATAAGAAGACTACTGATTTTTGTGTATTAATTTTGTATCCTGCTACTTTGCTGAAAGTGTTTATCAGCTGAAGGAGTTTCCTGGCGGAATTTTTTTAAGTTGTTGATTCATACAATCATATCATCTGCAAATAAAGATAATTTCACTTCTTTTCTTCCAATTCATATCCCTTTGATCTCCTTTAGTTGTCTTATTGTTCTAGCTAAGACTTCAAGTACTATATTGAATATGTATGGAGACAGTGAACAACTTTGTCTTGCTCCTGATTTAAGCAGAATTGCTTTGAGTTTATCTCCATATGGGTTAATGTTGGCTATGGGCTTGCTACAAATTTCCTTTATTATGTTGAGCTACATCCATTGTATCCCTAATTTTTCTGGGACTTTTATCATGAAGCGTTGTTAGATTTTGTCAAAGGCCTTTTCTGTAGCTAATAAGATGATCATGTGGTCTTGTTTTTCAGTCTGTTTATAAGGTGGGTTATATTTATCAGTTTAACTATGTTGAGACAACCTTGCCTTTCTATGATGAGACCTACTTTATCATGGTGGCTGGTCTTTTTGATGTATTCTCAGATTCAGTTTCCAAGCATTTTACAGAGAACTTTTGTATCAATGTACATAAGGGAAATTGGTCTGTACTTCTCTTTCTTTGTTGGGTCTTCATGTAGTTTAGGTATCAGGGTAACTGTGACCTTGTAAAATAACTAACCACTGTTCCTCTTGTTTCTGTTTTGTAAAACAATTTAAGGAATATTGATATCCCCTTCTTTGAAAGTCTGGTAAAATTCTGCATTAAAATGGTCTGGCCCTGGATTTTTTTGGTTGGGAGACTTTTATTGTTGCCTTCTAATTTGCTAGGGATTATAGGACTGTTTAAATTGCTTATCTGATCTTGATTTAACTTTGCTAGGGCACATACATCGAGAAAACTATACATTTTTTTAAATTTTAAATTTTTTGTAGTATAGGTTTTTAAGCTATGTTCTTAGGTTTCTCTGAATTTCCTTGGTGTCTATTGTTATGTCCCCTCTTTAATCTCTAATTTTGTTAATTTGGATCTTTGCTCTCCACCATTTAGTTAATTTTGCTAAGGCTTTGCCAATCTTATTTATTTTTCTCAAAGAAATAGCTCATTTCATTGTTCCTTTTTATTTTTGTGTGTTTGTTCATTTCTATTTTATTGATTTCAGCCCTGCATTCTTGCCATCTACTCCTCTTGCATGTTATTTCTTCTTTTTGTTCTTGAGCTTTCAGGTGTGCCATTGAATTACTAATACAATAGCTCTCCTCTTTTATGTACACGTTTAGTGCTATTAACTTGCTTCTCAGAGAAGCTTTCATTGTATTCCTTAAGTTTGTATGTGTTGTGTTTTCATTTACATTCAATTCTAAAAAGTTTCTAATTTCTTCCTTAATTTCTGTTTTAACCCATTTTCGTTCAGTGGTCATGCAATCTTAATATTATCTGGTCATTTGGAATATAGCACAAAATTAAACAATTCATAAATAACAATGGTTTTTACTCCATTTTCAACTGTGTGGTAAATATATCATATATATAAGCATTCTAATTAATATTTAGTACCCATAACTTTATTTTAATATTTTCCCTCTATTCTGGATATTTTGACAATTTAAAATCAAATGATTGCTATTTTAAGAATTATGAAGGGGGCTAACTTTCAAAATATAACTTGACTAAGATAAAAATTCCAAATTAGTTCATTGTCAGATAAAAAATAAAGCAAAAATTTCTGATTGCCCATCTTGTACATTAGCTGGTTTTCAAACGTAACACATGTGCAGGCAAGAACTATTCTGTAAAAAGATCTAATAACTTTAGAAATTTGTTTCTAAAACCAGTTGCCAACATGTCTGAACACACAAAAATATGAATTAAAATTTGAGGTTTTTACAGAGAGATAAATACTACCTGGACCAAAGATTCTGAAAACTATATAGGTAAAACCTGGGCTAATTTATTTGAAATATGGCTAATTATTAGAAATATATAGTGTATTAAAGCAGCATGTTTCCTTCTTTTGAAGTTACCTAGACTTGAAATGCTATATGCCTGTGATGCACAATGGGAAATTACAATGTATGATGATAGATTTCTATAACAGAGAGACAATATTGGGTAAGCTACGGAAAAAATCAAGAAAGAACATTTTTCCTTGAAAACAGAAAAATATTAAATAGAAGTGTCAAAGGAAAGAAAAAAACATGATCAAATAAAAAGACCATTAATTTAAGGCAGCGATACTCTTTTGGCATTTAAAAGCGTTTGCCCTAGTATATCATTTAATATATTACAACCACCATGAATGCATTTTTTAAATATATAGACACTGAATGATGACTAAGCAATGATGGAATAAATTCATAGTCTAAACCACATAAGTAACAAGTCCCTTATATCTTAACTGCTTGTTTAGCACTAAATGATTTTTTAATAAATATTCTAGTAATTCAAATAAAAAATTCTGGTTGCAGTGTTTTATTTTGCCGAATTACATTTGAAAGGAAGAAGTTAGCTGTTTCACCTACTTTGATACTAGTATATTCTGGATTCTAATGTACAAATCTATGTATAGACATTGTTTAGTCTGTATCATTGGTATGCATTTGCAAAACATTTTAACACTGTAAACTTTACAAATTTTAATATTAAGTATGGGGAAAGGTTTATACACTACTACAATAATACTAGTGTATGTCTGTCTACATGAGGTGTCGTAGTGATATCAATCAATTTGAAGCAGGAGTTTATCAATGATTTGCTTGACAGCCATCATTTCCTGAAGACATGAACTATGCATCTTGCCTTCATAGATTTTTGAAGATTACATTGCCTGCTTTTACCAATGCTTTTAGATTTTAATAGTAAGAGAAACAAACATTAGAAGAACCGAAGAGTCACAATCTCCATAGCAGTGGAGAATAGAAATATCTCTAATATCACTGATAGGGCCCTGAGAAAAATCTTCCTAAAATTATTGTTAGAAGAAAGCCATTCTTCATCTCTTGATCCATCAAAGCGTTTCCATTTTCTGCTGGTTAATCACAGATCATCATCCTGGAAATATAGTTGAAGTCCAATAACATGAAAGAAAGAAGGCATAGTAAAATTCACATTTAATGTAATCAGTTCAGCAGAGAGAAAATTAAGAGCAGTTATATTCCACCTTGCGTATTTATTGTCACCGATATTTTCATGAGAACAATTTGTACCTTCCTAGAACTTACCATTAAAATGTGTTTTTCTTTTTTGAATTGTGAGAATTGAACTCAGTACCTTATGCACGCTAGGCAAATGTGTCACTACTGAGCCCTAAGGTGTGCTCTGTAGATTTACACCTTCATTTGGAAGTAGGACCCAACAACATCTTCATCATAGGTTATAAGTTGCAAGTATTAAGTCGGGTCATTTCACCTCTCACACTCAGACCCCAAATGTTCAGAAATAAATCCTGCTTCTATTTCCTCAAAATTCCTCTATCTTACCCTCCAACTTACCATGTTCTAAGCAAGAATAAATTCTATACAACTTCAGAAACTTTCAGAGACAATTCTGTCTTCTTTTTTTCATCCTACAACTCCTCCCAGGCCCTCCCCACCCAACCAACTCCAGGCTTCCTTTCTCTTTCTCATTAGATAATAAACAAAAAACAAGCCAGAATTTTAAGAAAGACTCCCCCACAAAACCATAAAATCACTATATTGGAAACCATAGTCTACAAGTAAAATACCAGCAGGATTTATTTTATTAAATGCCCAAATAAAGCAACATGAGACAAAAAAATCTTCAAAAATGCCATTGAATTAGCTTTTTTTTAGGTTTTTTTATTTTGTTGTTGTTATTGTTGTAGTTGTTGAGCTTTTTGTTTTTTGGGGGGTGTTTTGTTTTTTTGTTTTTGTTTTTGTTTTTTGTTTTTGTGAGACAGAGTTTCTCTGTGCAGTCCTGGCTGTCCTGGAATTCACTCTTTAGATTAGGCTCTCCTGGAACCCAGAGATCTGCAACTTGGAGACCCACCTGCCTCTGCCTCTGCCTCTGCCTCCGCTGGGATTAACCTGGTCCATTGAGTTAATTTTGTGTTGGGCATTCAACATATGACATGGACCCTGTCCTTAAGTGTGGTTTATATACCCAGTAAGACTCCATTGGAAAGAACTAAATTTTCCTTCAACTCTTCAATCTGCAGAAAAGGAAAGCATGCATTCCCACCCTGAGAAGCTGTGCTTAAAAATAAGAGGAAGGGAACCAGATTACAGGGGGACCTCTTGAATGCCTCACACAGAAAGGATAAGATATTCTTTTTGCAGAGTCAATTTTTTTTTTACTGAGATTTCTCCTGAACTTGCTGAGTTTATCTTTTTGTTTGGTACTGTTGGCAGACTTTAAATGAATACTTTGTAGCAGGCATTCTGGAGTCTCACTGGGAAAACAAATCACTCTTAAGGGAAGACCCCATCCCCAGCAGTAGATGGCTAACACAAAGCAAACTCAACACCATCTTTGAAGGTTTTTTCTCATAATATTGTCAGGGTATTGTATTTATTGTTGTTGTTATCATTATCATCATCTTTATAGGTCCTTTTGTATATATATCATAGTTTCTAGTTTTGTGTATTTATGGCATTCCTATGTGTATAATCCTGTGTATTTCTGTGTACACATGCACTTTGTAGGCTTATTCTTTGGCTCCTTTTCCTTTGGTTGTTTTGTCTTATTCCAATTTGTTTGCTTTTATTTTAATATCTTATTTTATTTTGTTACTACTCCTTAGTTGCCTGTTTCTTTTCCAAAAGAAAAGGACAGGGTGTGGATCCAGATATGAGAGGAGGTGGGAAGGAACTTGGAAGAGCAGGGTGATGTGGGATTCCCCTCTGTATGCTGTGAATATCATTGGTTAATAAAGAACTGCTTTGGCCTATAGCAAGTCAGAACTTAACTAGACAGGGAAAACTAAACTGAATGCTGGGGAAACGAAGGCAGAGTCAGGAGAAGCCATGTAGCCCCACAGGAAACAGATGCTGGAACTTTACTTGGTAAGCCACAGCTTTGTGGCGATACACAGATTAATGGGGATGGGTTAATTTAAGATATGAGTTAGCCAGAAAAACGCTTAATCTATTGGCCAAACAGTATTGCAAATAATATGATTTCTGTGTGATTACTTCGGGGCTGAGCAGCTGGGAACGAGCAAGCAGCCTCCATACAACAGCAAGGGGAGGGAAAACCATAATCAGAATATATTATATGAAAAAAACAATTTTTAATCAAAGAAAACTGTACTGCAAACTAGACATCTACAGCCGTCTAGTGTCTATACTAGAATGAATAGAATAAAGAGGGTGGCAAAAAACACTGTGCTCCACATTAAGCAGAATATGCAATATTTTTGGACAGTTACAAATTCAGGAGGATGTAAAAATCTGTCACCTCATCAATCACCTGGATTGATTCAGTTGATCTGGCTGGCTAGGTAGGTGTCTTCTTACTCCCTCACCACTCCGTGAGGACGCCTTCCTGAGGTAGTATATTCAGTGGAAGAGAGCAACCTTTCCTAATGGAGGAAGCAACTGTTCTTTAGTCAAGAGTCCATGAATAGCTGAGTGCCCCTGCTAGAACTTCCCAAAAAGCTCAGCAACTCGGGAACCTGTACGGAGTACCCTTGAACATAAATGCCAATTCAGAAATAGCTGAAATAATTAATTGGGGGAAGTTAACCCTAAAAAATGGGGCCTCAGAGGGACTATATTTGTGTAAATATTACATAAAGTATCACTTTGAGAATAAGCCAAGAAGTACCGTTACTCACTCCAAGTCCATTTACTTATGGCTGAAAAAGGAACCAAAGAAACAAGGACACATTGTTGGGCCAAGAAAAAATGATTTATTTGTAATACCAACAAAATGAGAGAAGACTAGGACCTCCCAGGGGAAAAGCATTTCAACCCAGTCCAGGTTTCAAGCTCTTTTTTATCCTCAGGAAAGGAGAAATAAATGACTGTAGATTAAGGCACCCCTCCAGTGGTCTAAAATGGAGTATTGTGAAACCTAGATGTTGGCACACACAAAAGCATGAAATTGTGATGCTTCTGTGAACCTTGGAAATATTTTTGGTTGCCTTTGTCTTGTCATTTTCGGCCTCAGAAGGAGAAGTTTCCATTCATTTCTTGTGCAGCTAATATGACTATGTGCTGAGTTGAACAGAAATCAGACCGAAAAGTTAAGCTAGCAAAAATAACATGAACACATAAGTGACAAGCTTTTCTAAAACCTTGTTTTTGTCACTATATCTGTAGGCTCAAGTGAAGAATGAGTACTTTCAGAGAAAGTGGACTTCATGTCCCTGAAAAGTAACTTAAGCAAAATGCACACATCAGATGTATTATCTACAGCAATGCTAGTGGGAGGCTCATATTATTCGACAGTGTGACCTTCAAATGCAGTGACTTTATTTTCAAGGGTGTTAAATGAACCATTATTTTTCTCTAATGGGAGTCCAGAAATCATCAGACATTGGAAGAATTTCCTTTTCTTTTTTTTTTTTAGAAAACTTTCTTTTTATTTAGTCTTTGTGTCTTTCAGATCAGGCATCTCGATCCCATTCATCTCCCCATCCCTTCATATCTGCCTTCTTGCAACCTCCTTCCCCCCAAAAAATAAAATAAAATTTGAGAGAAATAAAAAAGAGAGAGAAGTCTCATCGTGGAAGCTGTAGTGTGTCACAGTTTATCCTTCTGTCCATACATTTTTACTTGCAGATGTTCATTGCAAAGAGTCATTTCTCTGGTCCAAAGCCTCTGGTTTCTGCTACACCTTAAATTCTGGTTGCTCACTGGGGCTCCTCTTGGATATCCTGTTGTTGCCCTGTGTCATGAAGATCCTGCAGCTTTGGGTATCCAGGACCAGCCCCTTCACATGCTCCAGCAGATCATAGATGGGGTGGATGTTGGGGTGGATCAATTCATAACCCTGGTTCTGA
Organism: Bramus lutescens; assembly: GCA_001685075.1. Taxonomy (NCBI): domain Eukaryota; kingdom Metazoa; phylum Chordata; class Mammalia; order Rodentia; family Cricetidae; genus Bramus; species Bramus lutescens. The sequence goes on along the minus strand of LOEQ01005847.1, from coordinate 8,157 downwards.
GCTTGGGTAGCTATAGGGTTGGTCAGCTTGCTAGATCTCTTGTCCTTTGCCCCTACCACCTATAGCAGATAAGGGAGCTGATCCTCCCTCTTACCAGCTGCAGTACTCCAGAAAGTGTGCCCTGTACCTTTTCTGGGCAGCACAGTAGACCTGACCTTTTTGACAGGGGTGCAGGGGAACAACCCTAATAATGTGAGCCTGGGAGATCTGGTCCCATCCCTCATTTGCCATATGGTAGCATGGGTAAGTGAGAGTAATCTTCCATCTCCCCATACCTCGCTGCCCGTNCATCTCCCCATCCCTCGCTGCCCGTGGCAGTTGGGAAATTGGCCCTGAGGTCATAAAAGCAGGAGAGCTGTCCCTGTCCCTCACCAGCTGCAGCACTTGAGAGACTGACCACTGCACCTCGCCTGGATAACACAGTAGAACTGGCCCTGATGGTGTAGGAGTGGAAGAGTCAACCCTGAGAACATAAAAGCAGGAGAAATACAGTGACTTTTAAAGTCAACTAAAAGCAAGTGAACCTAGGGAGTGTATTTAGCATTTCATTTGGTTAAAATATTTATAGTAAGTTCTTGCCCACCACCACTTCTTTCCTTATGTAGATCTGGCTGATTCAGAATTCTCTATGTAGACCACACTGGTCTCAAACTCAAAGAGGGATGACTGCCTCTGTGTCTGCCTCTACATATACCTCCTGAGTGCTGAGATTAAAGAGATGCACCACCACAACTGGTTAACAATACTTAAAGTAAAAGAAGAGTTAGAGTACTGATAATACTATGCCATGCTACCTTAATTACACCTACTACATTAGAGTTAACTTACAGAACACTTTTTATATACTAATCACTATATACTATCTCACTGACTTGTTTACTCCTCTTATTGATCCTACAGGATAGGTACTATTATTTTATACAATTTTGTACATAAAGAAGTTAAGTCACTGAAAAGTCTACTAAAGATTACTCACTATGCAGATGGAAGTTTCTGCCCCACCCGGTCCTGCAACCATTCAGTCTCAAAGAAACACACAGAGGCATATAGATATAGATATAGATATAGATATAGATATAGATATAGATATAGATATANNNNTATAGATATAGATATAGATATAGATATAGATATAGATATAGATATAGATATAAACTATTTGGCCTGTTAACTCAGGCTCATTATTAACTAGCTCTTATGACTTAAATTCAGCCATATGGCTTGGTACCTCTTCTCAGTGCAGCATTCTCATCTTGCTTCCTCTGCATCTGGCTGGCGACTGCATCTCTGCCTTTCTTCTTCCCAGAATTCTCCTAGTCTGGTCACCCTGCCTAAACTTCCTGCCTGGTTACTGGCCAGTCAGCATTTTATTAAACCAATATGAGTGACAAATCTTTACAGTGAACAAGAGCATTCTCCCATAGCATCACTGTATCTCACAGATGGGAAAAGGAAATAACCAAACAAAAATTCTAGCAGTTTACATGGTATCAAGGGCACTTACCAAGGCTAACGGGTTATTTGTTATTTTATGCATTTTTGTAACATCCCACAGGACACAGCAAGTGCCAATGTATGTAAGCAATAGGGAATGAGATTTCAACTGAAGACAAGTGTAATCAATCAGTTTCTGTATAAACTTTGAATGTCAAAAACTAAATGGAATGTCTTATCCACTGTACACTGTTCACAGGATGTAAAGAGAATAATGACAGGAATGAAAACATTAATGAATTTGGAATTCTCTAAAAAAGAAATCACACAAATGAAAAATAAATCCTTCATGATAAACTAAAGGAAGCACAAGTAAACTTGATTTTAAAGACACACAGCACAGAAAAAAATGGAAAATCCAAAAATTTTGGATAAACTATACAAGTAAATTAACTTGTATTTCAATAAAAACTAAGTCCACAGTAAAGCAATAAAAGGTTAATAAAACTGGATATTTCACATGTGAATTTCTGTTCAGAAACATAGTAAATAGCCAATGTTTTGACAAAGAATAAATTTCAAAATCCTCACAAATCTAATATTTCAAATATGAATTTATGTTCAGAAAGATCTCAAAACTGCTTAGGTTTAGAAAAAAGTAGATTTCAGAACCGTCACAGATCTGATGCCCAGTTACCCTGAAAGTATAAAACAGAAAAAAAAAGATTTCCCTCTCTGGAAGAAAAATCTGCATGAGTAAGTGGCATTCATGCTTTTTAGATAGGTGAGAAGTAGGCTTCAGGCTAAAGATCATAAAAAGGTACAGGCCAAAACATGTACCATTTGTGATGACAACAAACTACATATACATGATTTTAATCCTGCTATTATGTGGTCAGCTGAATTATTATACAGTTTAATACACAATGTCTTATCTGTTGCATCTATCTTTTGGGGTTCGGCTACCTCAAGACCCAAATATTTGTTGCTTTAACAAATTAATGTCAGCCTTTTCAACCACAAGATCAAAAGTTCATTATTAAGAGTTTAGGGATTCTGTGAAATCTATTTCTTCCACTATGACTAGTAACTATGAAATGATGGTGATTTATAGGTAGGGGAGAATAATAACACATTGTGCACTAAGTGCTCTCCCACTTCATAGAACAAAAACATTCTCTTGACTATTGTAGATGTAGATGGACACATGAGTATTTTGATGTATACCAATCAAAGTACAGTCATTAGATTTACATACTTTATACACTTAAGAGGTGTAGAATCGGATGCTAATTTATCCTAGAGTTTCTATTTATGACATAGTTGAGAGGCTCAAAAACAAAAAAAAGAGTTGGAAAGAAAAATGAAAGATTAACTATCATGGAAATGACAGGATATTAAAAATTTGATGTTATGGGGATGTGGGTTAAGCACAAAAATCAGTATTTGAGGGGTATTTTTTCAGATTTATTTACCTTATGTGTGGGTTTTACTGGATGTGTGTCTGTGCACCGTGCATGTGCCTGCTGTCGTTGGGGGTAGGATACCTAGAAACAGTTATGGGTGGTTGTGAGCTACTGCGTGGGCGCTGGGAATCACACACAGGTCCTCTGCAAGGACAAGTGCTCTTAAGTGCTCAGCCATCTGTCCTGTGCCCTTGAAAAGTTTTGTTTTGTTTTGCTGCCAGAATTTTGCTATGTAGTTCTGAATGGCCTGGAACTGGCCATGGAGAGAGAACAGGTTGCCCTCTCATTTGAGGCAATTCTATTGTTCTGTACCCTGAGTGCTGGGATTACAGGCATCTGTCATGTTGCCGATACTGACCATGTTAACTTGGTTTATGGGGTGAACCAGTGACATTTCAGTGTAGGGTCTAAAGGAAAGGGGAAACCTGAAGTCTCAGTAGCTGAGTGGAAAGTGAGTCTGAGACATAACATTGGCGATGCAGCGGGAAAGAGGTAATCCTGGGAAACCAGATGCCAATCCTCTCTAGCAACCAAGAAAAGGCAAATAAAGG
>LOEQ01005846.1:111189-132674 GCA_001685075.1 Bramus lutescens | reverse complement strand
ACACACACACACACAAAACAGTTCAGTGGCATTTTTTCTGGCAGTGAGCAGGGGCCACACAGCTCCTTTAAGAGAGGTCTTCCTGACTCAGCATTGGCAGTAAAGGCTACAGCAGTTTCTTTCGGGGAGGGCTTCCTGGTCCCTGCTAGTTGGAGGAACAACTCTGGCTCTTTTAGGAGGCCCAGCACTTAAATGAGGACTGTAAGCAGCATGCTACACATTGTTTAATGGTGACATAGACCCACTGCAACCCTGAAGCTGGGGCAATGTGCATGGCTCTTAGAGAAAATGAACATACCTCTGCCATATTGGACTGGGCAGAGCCAACAAGCAGGACAGTAGAGTTGGTCCTAGCTATGCCCATTTAACATTTTTTTTAAAAATGTGCTCCTGGCCAGAAAATAATTACAGGTATGCACACAATAAAGACAGTTTCTGAAGAAAAAGGCCTCTAAATAGGTCATGGTGTTGGATAAATATATGCAGGCTTGGGAGAGAAAAGAAATAGTTATAAAAAGAAGTTTTTTTTTAAAAAAAAAGCAACATCTTTAAAAAGACAGAGTTCATACAGTCATAGATTAAAGGAGTAAAAAATAATAAGCCACATAAAGATGGAATATACACAGAGAGTCTGGATTATGTATACTGTTGTGTTTTCTTTGAATTTTTGACTGTGAATGAGCTAAGCACAGAGAGACATTTCATTGTACAGGCTGTTAAGCTAAACCAACATACATATTTTAAAAGTATCTTGACTTCAAAATTTGGGTCTAAGAATATGTTGCTTTGGAAAAGAGGTTCTAATTTTGTTTTCACAGAGGATGAAAACCTGTGTATTCCTTCCAGGTTAATATGGCTTGATCAAAGAAGACCCCCTGAAGCAATGGACCAGACAGTCCAACATCCATGACAGCTTTAGGATTGCTGGCTGAGATGGGCCAGCCACACAGGATACCCCATGAAAGACCTGATCGTCTCAAATACTGGGAGAAAAGCTGCCTCCACCTATAGCTGCTCACTATCTTATGAGGCTTTTTATGTCATGGGGGTCAAATTCAGCCAAGCCATCTCCATAACTCCCAAAAGACTACTTTTTTATAATATTAATCTGTTTCATGTTTAAAAACAACAAATCAACAATACATTACTTTTGTTGCATTAACAAACATCTAACTTCTGAGAGCTAGAATTACAAGCCTACTATACCATGCCTAGAATCTAATATTTATTTATAAAGGATCTTCCTGTATTCCATAAGAAACAGTTTTTATTTTAGCTTTGCAGAATAGTACCCAAATAAGTCTGTATCCTTATCCCAAGAACCTATGATTATGTAGCCAGGGCAAGTTAAGATTGTAATGATGGTTGTTAGAAATATAGTTCAGTGGGACAGTACTTGTTTAACATGTCCTAGGTCTCAGGTTTCATTCTCAGTACTGGAGAGAGGAGCAGAGGACGGAGAGGAGGAGAACAGAAAGGAGAAAAACCAGAGGGATGATAGGAAGGGGCAGGGAGGGCGAGGATGGGGATGTTTTAGATAGAATTAGGGTTGACGATCTGATACTCTTAAAATAAAATTAGCCTTGATATGTTTGGTCCCGAAATAGAATGAGGCACAGTGATCGATGGAGGTAGAGCCCAGAGGATGCCCAGGGATTGCTAGCCTTCTAGTCTGGCCAAATTCATGAGCTGCAGGTTCAGTGAGAGACTCTGTCTCAAAAAATAAAGTAAATAACAAGTGAGAAAGACACACAGCAGCAACCTCTAGCCTTCACAAATAAGTACACAAATACAAACACACATGAATATGCGCACACATACACTATGCACAAATAGTAGATATCATGAACATATTTAGAAACAATAAGAAAATTTAATCAACCAACCTAATTTATATTTCTCTTCCATTTCCTCCCTTTATTTAGATGGTCTCATTTAGTGTCTCAGGATGACTTCAGACTCACAATATTCTGCCTCTCCAGTGCTGGGCTTACATGGGTGTGTATGTATTAACTGACTGCAGTTCAAATTAACTTATTTGGGGCAGGTTTAGTAACAGGGTCTCGTGTAGTGCAGAATGGCCTCAAACTCACCATCTAGTTGAGGCTGTCCTTAAATCCTGATCTTCCTGCTTCTACCTCTCAAGTTCTGAGACAATAGGTGTGTGTCCTGCCATGCTGTGCTGCTCCTAATTTCAATTTCTTCATGGACAATATTCAACAGACAGAAAATAAAACTGGAAGTTGAATTTAGTGTCGTCATCAACGTTGCAGGTTTCTTTGTTATGTCGTTCAGTCTCATGATATTACAAAATAAAAGAAAACCAGTGAGCATGGGTTGTATGTCAAACATATATAAAAATGAGGACGCAGTTTGGGTAAGGAAGGTTAACAAGGAAAGAAAGCATATTTCAGGTAAGAAAGAATTTTATATAATAAAATCAATTTTGACCTGAGATAAAATTGCTGGACTTTTTCAAAATGAAAATGAGGAGTACACACCCAGAAAGCTTAAGCATATTACAAAGGTCAAAAAAGGTCGGCCAAAGATAAATTAAAGATGTTCCATGTGTCGGGAGTAAATGTTATTAAAATTTCTCAGGTCAAAATCCAGGTCACTGACATAAAACTCAAATCTGCCTTTTGTTGAAAACAATAAAGTTTGGCCAAGGTCTGATCGTGGTAACATTTACAAGAATAGACCTAAAGAACAAAGATTTTAGGGTTTTTTTTCAAGGTAATTATGTGTGATTATTCTAGATTTGTTAAACTTTTATCTACTTAAAAGAATGAGGCTCAGCTGGATGGTGGTGGCACATGCCTTTAATCCCAGCATTCAGGAGGCAGAGGCAGGTCTCTGTAAGTTCAAGGCCAGCCTCGTCTAGAGTGAGTTCCAGGAAAACCAAGGCTACACAGAGAAACTCTTGTCTCAAAAGAAGAAAGAAAGAAAGAAAAAAAGAAAGAGGAGAAACTGGGTCTTACTAAGATATGTATTTATTCAGAAATCTGTTGGCTTTTATTTAAACTCTACTTAAATTTTACCCCTAAAAGTTAAACTAAAATCCATTACTCTTCTGTTAAACTGGTTTCTGAGTGTTCACCAACAAAAGTTTACAGGCCAAATCCAAAAGAGATGAGAGAGCTAAAACTAAAGTCAATATTTTGGCATTTGCTCTCCAAGTTCTGGCCAGACCCAAGGTATAATGAGACTCCCTCTCCAATGGCCCTCCATCTCCATTAAGCCACCTGTCCTCTTGATCAGAGATGCTATGGATACTCCAAATGGTGATCTCTAACTACTAAATGCTAAATACCAAAGGATGGCTCTCAAGTCAAAGTGTCCACAGTTGATTACTTCTGAGGCTATGCCAGAACAGTTGGGCCTGTGCTAGCTTCTGGTGGCTGGCTGGAAATTCTTGACATTCCCGGCTTATAGAAGCATCATTCTAATTGTCATATTGATCTTCACATTATGTTCTGTGAGTGTCTGTGTGTGTGTGTATAACGCAGAGACAGAACATAAAGGAGTAGATCCTAGCCCTAATGCCTCCTTTTGGGGATTGATTACCTGTCAAAAGCCTTTTCTCCCAGTATTTGAGGGTCAGGATTCCCATACCCTCTGGTGGCATCACAAACAAACCTCTAGAACCCCAATACTCATTTGATTATCCCCCTTGGTTACAACCGATAATGCTAAAAATAACTTACTTGCTAACCTTACTAAAATAATGATTTGCACTGTGATACAGAACCTGTGTTTTATAATATTGAAAATTATAGTTCATGGTTTTCATTTCTACATGGCAATTGTTTTTATTAATAATAATTTAGCCTACACACATCTTAATATTAGGCCAAATGCTACTCGGGATAAGTATTTGTAAATTCTGACTGTGTGTGCATCTGGGTTATCCTCAGTGAGGTTGTGTCCTGTGGGAACAGACTAGCAAGTGGTAATTAGTGGATTTATATAGTATCTATTCCATAGAGAGAGGGAAACACTATAATACCCCAAAGCCTCTGATTCCCGAGCCTTCACAACAGGGTTAATAATACCCAGCTGTCTCCCTGGAGATCACAGAGTCGATGTGAAGCCTCATTAAGATGCATCACTCCACTCCTCCTTAGAAGGTGCCTACAGTGTGTTTGTAGGCACCCGTAGCTTCCTATTCTCACCTTTTGTCAAGGTTCATTTGGGTTCATCAGCAAGAAGGTACTTTAGCTGGAGTCTATGGCTGTAGATCACAGTATATCACCTTCCATGTTTAAGCTGGAGGCTTTACATGTTTAAATAGAGTCTACACATCTGTTTAAAAAGAGTCTACACATCTGTTTAAATAGAGTCTACACATCTGTTAGCAGTTGTCTTTAGACGAGTAGCTTAAGGGAAGAGTCTTCGTGAATGGGCCAAGAGGCAAGAAGAAGAATGAAGGCAAGAATGAAAGCTTAAGAAACTGAGGTCTGGAAGTCGGGCGGTGGTGGCCCACGCCTTTAATCCCAGCACTTGTGAGGTGAAGTCAGGCGGATTTCAGTGAATTCGAGGACAGCCTGGTCTACAAAGCGAGTTCCAGGACAGCCAAGTCCCTGTTACACAGAGAAACCTAGTCTCGAAAAACTAGACAGAGAGAGAGAGAGAGAGAGAGAGAGAGAGAGAGAGAGAGATCTGAAGTGTCATGACATTTCCCTAGTCCCACCCAAACACTTCCTAAGTGTAGTGAATCCCAAATGTCCCTTCCAATTCACAGGAGAGAACGTGGTTCTGAGAAGGGCCTGTGGGGGCTTTGCACACCCTAAGACACACCAGTGTCTTCTTTCTAAACTTGGAAAAGAGCAGAGAAATGAGAAGTGACTCAGTGGACCACGTTCCCCTGCTGGAGCTCTGAGCTGTCTACGGGTTTGCTGAAGAATATCTGAGAGGAGACCATTCCTAATGGTAACACCGCGGAGTTAGGGACCTGGCTAAAGTCCTGTGTAGCATCCTTGAAGCCACCACTCCAAGAGGCTGATACACGGTACGAGTACCCATCTGGGCTTTTTCACCAGTCACTCTAGTACTACCGGTGGGCGAAGCGATATCACAGTTTCATTTGAGTGGGCCAAAGAGAATTTCAGGGTTCACATCACCTTGCTCCATACAGTCCGGCCCCATGCTCCGCCCCCTCATGTGCTAAAGCTCAGTGCTTGGCCCGGACTGCTCACCAGCACATGCCCCACCCCTTATCTGCACCTACTTGGTCCGCAAACTGAAAAATCTAGGTCCTTCATTTGTGACATCCCAACTCTCACCTGCACCTGACCCGCCCCTTATCTGTCTAGGACTTGTTCCTCATTACCAAAATTCCACCCAAAAATCTGCACGTTTTCTCCCAGTACCTCTTCTAGCCAGGCGCAAACTTGCTCAAGTACCATTCGCCAGCACACGCTCCGCCCCTACTTGCTTACATTCCATACCCACAGCACGCCCTTCATTAGCTAATGCCGCGCTTTTATTGCTCGGGACTGGTCTTTGCAGCAAAGCCCCCCATCACTTGCCACGTCAGGTCCCTTCCAGTTCTGCTTCCTTCTCGCCCTTCTCCCACCGGTCCTCCTCTGCGGCCCGCCCATCACCCGCCCCTCACCTCGCTCCGACCCATGGCAAGAGGAACAGCCTTCCTTCCCTCCAGCCTATTACAGACGACATTTCCATTCCGCTTGTCCAATGAGAGTCTCGAGGTTGCTCCCCGCCCCGCGCCGTGCGTCAGGTTAAAGGCAGTCCCCACACTGGACCCACGCTGGTCACATGCCATGTGGCGCTTCAGCGGTCGTCGGGGATTGTGCGCGGTACAGCGACTGAGCTGCGGGTGAGACACTGCGGGTGACAACAGCAGATAGGGAGGGGCGGGACCGGTACAAGAGGTTTCGGGGTGTCTGCCTTCCCTGGGCATGGGTGACAGCCCTCTCTGTAGTTCCTGCATCCCCAAATTTCTTGCAGGTGCCTCGGGTACCCCCAAACCCTCTTCAGGGCTCCCCAAACTATGCATCCCTATTTCCTAAGTCCATCAGAGCCTCTAAAGTAGTCCTGCCTTCTCCGGCACCGGGCAGAGCACGCTTTCCCTAAGAAGCTGTTGTACTAGCTCAAGTTGGGGCTGACACCCGTACTCCAAAGGGGAACCAGGTGCAGGGCACTGTCCTGACCCACTTTCCCTTCTTGGACCTTTGGTGTTCCGAGAGCGAGTGGGTGGTCCTGAGTGTAGTTACCAATGAGAGTTTCGAGGTCATTTGAAGTGAAGATAGGCTTTGATGTGGATTTTAACTGTGTAATAATAGAGACAGTTTATGGCTCTCATTAATAGATTTGCACCCATCTCATTTTTTATTATGAGGCAGAGTCCTTTAGGGCTCCACGACAAGCTGCAGTTTTCATAAAGTTGTGCCTCCTGGAGTCGAACATTTTGTAGTGACTGGATTTATAGAAAAGTAAAGATGTATTTAAAAAATGTCTGACTTTTATTCTGATCCAAACCCTTATTTTATAGAAGAGTAAAGATGTATTTAAAAAGTGTCTGACTTTTATTCTGATCCAAACCCTTATTTTATAGTGCTGCCAAACTCCTGTTAGTGTAGATGAGAAAACGTGGAGGTGTGGGTTTCTGTGAGGGTGTGGGCATTAGAAGTGTTTGAACTTGATAGCAGCTATTTTATTTGTGAATGCAGTTATTAGAATGTAGAGAGTGAACTATCCTACCTAGCCTTTTGTCTCTCAGTGTTGTCTTGCAGATCCTGTTCTGATGACCAACTCTGTCTTAAACTTTCTACCCACAATCTAGAATTTTCTGTCAGATAGGAAAACCAATTGATTTTAGCGTGTCTTCCTGATTCTGCCAATGACTGAATTTGTGGAGTCTTGGGTTTTTTTGCTTTTTAATTGTTGTTTTCTTTTCCTTCTGTACATATAACCCTTAAAAGGGATATTTCTGAGATTTTAATATTGAAAACTTCATAAAACATACAGTTTGATAGAAGAACTATTTTAAATGATGTTATCATTACTTGTCAAGATTGCCCTGACAAGGCTGTAACCCTTTATCTATTTTTGGGTAGTCATTTCTCCCAGACTTAAAATTTATTTGCTTTTTATCTTTTCATTATCCATGTACATTCCTACACTAAATGTACACCTGTTCACATGATAGCTGTGTGCTGTCTTTTTAAAAGTCCTTGTGCTTTTAAAACAGAAGGAGCATAGCTAGAAACTAGTCTTTTAGAAATGTCCAAGATCTTGGAAGATTCGGGGTACAAGTTCCCTTTACTTAGTTATCTTTATCCTGAGGAGTTATTGATATATGTCACTGCGGGACTTAACCAAACAACTTTCCAGGACATTCACTAACTCTGAGACCCTTCCTTTAAACTCCGCAGGGCGCACCACAAAGTGTGGAGGGGGAGGAGTGATCAAGCCTGCGAACGAGCTCTGCAGTATAAAGTGGGTGAAAAGATCCATGGCTTCACCATAAAGCAGGTACCCACCCACCCATCTACCTTGCCACATTCTTTATGAATCGAGGTTGGTATGCATTCTGCCGGCCGATGAGAGCTCTCAGAGAAGAGACTGCGGTTTCTGGCCTTGCCTCGCCAGGACCTGGCAAGCTTTCTGACTCATGGCAGGTGCTCTAGGTGGCTTCCACATGAAATGATGGCCAGACCTTAATTGTACCCTTTAAAGCCTTAATCATTTCAGATATTAGAAAATGACCCCCACCCCCACTACGAAAGGAGGGCCTTTGTAGTCAGACACACTAACATTTCTTCAGCCAAGCCTGCTCATTCCCTGTGATGACTACAGATGCTGCTTGCTGTTCCCTATGTCTCTCCCTTCACACTTTGCCATCAAGTATTCTTGCCTCTAGACTTGCATGGAACCCTTTCTAGCTGTTTTGTCTTGGAATTACAGAGAAGAGATGGTACACCATTATTTACTTGTTTTATATTAAAAATAGGTTTCATTGGTTCTTTTTCTTGTCTTTATTTTTTACTTTTAGATTAAAACCTTCATATTACTTTTTTATTTATTGTAATTATTGAAAAATTTGGGCTGGGCATGTAACTTAGCTGGTAGAATGTTTGTCAAGGATCTAGTAAGCCATGGGTTTGATCCCTAACACCATGTGAAACCCTGTTTGGTGACATATGCCTATAAATGAATGGCAGAGGCAGGAGGAGGATGAGTTCAGGGTCATTTTTGGATATTTAGCAAGTTCACAGCCAGCCTGAAATACCCTGACTTGTATATACCCTGTCTTAAACACACACACATATGAAAGAAAATTCCACACGTCAAATTTTTGGTCCCAGGCTTTGTACTGTGCTTGTATTTAACAAGTACAAGAAGGCAGAACCTTTAAACTAGGAAGCCGCATGTGGCTGCAGCAAAAACCAGAATTTGATGAGCATGAAGAAATAAGCAAGGCCAGTGAAATTGGAGCATTAGTTCCGAGATAGGTCTTGGCGTGATGAGTCACATGAGTGCGGTGAGAGCATTGTGAGCTCCCCGAAAGGCCACAAGAGGAGTCTGGCTTTGTAATACAAGTTGCTGGTAATGAGGACCTGGTACAGAATGCTGTGATCTTTTCCTTATGTTTCAAATGAAAGAGAAGCGTAGAAGAAATAGTAATTCTTGTTTGAAAATAGTTCCCCTGAGCTGTGGTTGGGCAGGCATCACAGTATCTCCTGGTTTTAAGTACACTGATTATCTGTTTGAGTAAATTCAGAAACCTGAAATCAGCTGGAATTACACAAGTATCGAGAGCTGAATTTATTCATGTCACCTGTGTATCTGGGCCCCAAAGTTTGCATTAGGAGACTTGGTTCTAACTATAGTTCTGCCGGGAACTTCCTGTAGAGAAGTAGACAGGTTACCATCTGAGAAAAGAGAAGGATAATGGTAGAGCTATCATAGTATGGATGGTTTGTGACTGCATGAAAGAGGACCAGCTGATACGAATGTGTGATAGGATGCTGTATGTGTGCATGCATGCTTGTGCATGTGCATGTATGTGTGTGGATGCACGCATGTACGTGTGCCACACACACACGAGAACAGAGGCTGGATCTCCTGGCGTGTTGAAGGCAGCTGTGCTGCGTCAATGTGCTTACTCACACTGGCCTTCTCTCCTCAGGTTACTCCTGTCCGTGAACTGTTCCTGACAGCGGTAAAGCTCAGCCATGACAACACGGGAGCCAGATACCTGCACCTGGCGAGGGAGGACAAAAACAACTTATTCAGGTGTGTGCTCCTTTGAAGAGCGTGTCATTGAATGTCTGTCTAACACATCTGCCATCTGTCCTGAAATGCTAGGGAACAGTGTCCCTTTCTGGGCATAGTGGCTCATCAGTAAACCTAGTACCAGAGAGGCAGAAGCAGGAGGATTGCTCTAAGTTCTAGGTGGGGCTAAGCTACATAGTGAGTTCCAGGCCAGGTTGGGCTATAGAGTGAGAATTTCTACCTCTTCCCAAAAAGGAAGAGTATATGAATTCATCTAAAGATTCTATCATTTAGATACAGTGCAATTCTACAATATGACTCAGTGATCCATACATTATACTCTTTAGCAAAAGACAGAGATATGAGAATGATTTTTTTTTAATGATGCAGGGTGGCCACGGGTTCTAGAATTCTGTTAGAGAACGTTAGGCTAACCCCTCATCACCTGTTTGTCGTCTTTCCTTGCCCTCAGTGTCCAGTTCCGGACGACCCCGGTGGACAACACTGGAGTCCCCCATGTTCTTGAGCATACAGTCCTCTGTGGTTCTCAGAAGTATCCATGCAGAGATCCTTTCTTCAAAATGCTCAACAGGTCATTGTCCACGTTTATGAATGCCTTCACAGGTAAGACTGATGTCCTGAATCAAAACCATGTTTGCTCTATCAGATTTTAGTAGGCAAATTAAGTTATTTTCCAAGAGAAAAAGAGGCCTTAATGTTGTAGAGTAATTTTTATTACTCCCTAGACTAGGTGAAAGATGCTAGAAACTCAATTGTTTTAGGAAAGCTACATCTTGGTTTAATTATAGAAATGGGAGTACTAGCTACTGGGGAGATGGCTCAGTTGATAAAGTGCTTGCCATAAAGCATGAGGACAAGGACCCAAGTTCAAAACTCCAGCACCCACGTGAAAGCCAGATGCAGTGATGTGTACTCACAATCCTAACACAGGAGAGGTGGAGGAAGGAGGAGCTTTTGTCTTTTCTAGCCAGTCAATCTAGCTGAATTGGTGAGTTCAGCGTTAAGACCCTTTGTCACAATGTAAGGTGCAGAGTGATTGACAAAAGTACAAAAGTACCAGCCTTAACCTCTGGCCTCCTTAGTCACACAAGCACATATATATACACATGTATGTACACATACAATTAATAAGTAAGTAAATGAAAACTGGAGTTTTAGGACAACGGTATGGGAGGTTTTTTTGATAAAGTTCAAAACAAATTATAGCATCTGCAAGGCTGTGTAGTTTAATCAGTCAATCAGTCTTATCAATTAAACTAGAGGAACATCCCAAGTCAACCACTTGATCAAATCAAAGCAAAGGGAAGGTCACTGAAGAATTGGTGCTAATGTCTGTTCAGAGAAGACATTGGGGTTCAGGAAAGGTTAAGGCTCCAGGTGATGAGCTGGGTGGAAATGCCAAGTTCAGGGTTTTTTCCCTTCTGTTTTCACTGGAGTTAAATACTGAAGGTTGTTAAGAAGTGAAGCTTCACAGTCACACGTTTCCAGAGGCATTTCATATGTTTTAAAATCTGTCTCTTCTTTTCTCCCCAGCTAGCGATTATACAATGTATCCATTCTCCACACAAAATCCCAAAGATTTTCAGAATCTCCTCTCAGTGTATCTGGATGCAACTTTCTTCCCATGCTTGAGGGAACTGGACTTCTGGTATGCAATGATTATTGTTTGATTTGGGCTTTAATAGTCTGGTCACCACCATTTTTTTATTTATCCACTTACTGTTTATTTAGGCAGGAAGGATGGCGTCTAGAACATGAGAATCCAAGTGACCCTCAGTCTCCCTTGATCTTTAAAGGAGTCGTCTTTAATGAGATGAAAGGGGCGTTTGTAAGTGTTCTTCCTCATTTCTGCTGTATTATAATTATCTCTGTAAAGAAAAGTATGTATTTATATGTAGCATGTTCATGTGTGAGTTCAGGCTCTAACATACCATGGTGCGTGTGGAGGGCGTGTTGGTGCTCACCTTCCACCGTGTTTGAGGTGGGCTCTCTTGTTTTTCACACCAGGCAGTCTGACCCATGAACATCTACATACTGTCCTTTTTCCACATCCCATCTTGCAATGGGAGTTCTGCATTTACATCTAACACATCCAGCTTTATGTATGTTCTGGGAATTTGAACTCAAGTCATAATACTTTTGCACCAAGTTGTTTAACCACTCAATACCCCTCCCCCCCCTCGCCGCTAGCCCGCCTTTCTAAAATTTTGAAATGTGTATGCACATGAAATACGGGAGACCTGCGGTTATTTAATATTCTCCTAACACCTTCGGTTGTGTGGCATCAGTACTGAGAGCAGAACCCTTTGGTGGTGGGAGGGCCAGGTCTCATTACAAGCGACCTTGAATGTGAAGGCCTGCCCTGACCAGCTTATTCTTTCGGAAGCACATGGGATGTTTATATATACCAGGACCATCTCTGATTCTTGCAGCCTTTGTTTTTATATTCCAGTTGGTATCATTTTGTTCATGATAATCCATGGTAGTAACATCCTTGTGTCTGTATAGTACATGGACCAACGAATTCTTGCACATCCATCTGTTGTTCACCATTCCCTTCTCGCTGACTTCACACTGATCTTTTAAAAGAGCCAGGCCTGGGGTCCACAATTTATGAAGAACTTGAATGCTAATTTAAACTGCACCCCTGCTGCTCGTAGGTGGCATTTGACTTACATTGCATTTCCATTAACTTACTTCTTTTCAATTTCAAGACAGACAATGAGAGGATATTCTCCCAGCACCTCCAGAACAAGCTTCTTCCTGACCATACGTACTCTGTGGTCTCGGGCGGGGACCCACTGTGCATCCCAGAGCTCACGTGGGAGCAGCTGAAAGAGTTCCATGCGACTCACTATCACCCAAGCAATGCCAGGTAGTGTGGGGTGTAGAGGTTGGGTGGTGGACCAATAGTTGACTTGCTTGCCTTCCTACAGTTCTTGGATTAAGTAATGTGGCGTCTCATTGAAGGAAAACTTGTTTGCTGAACAGATTCATAGCTCTGGGTAAGATCGTGTTGCTTTAGTTCTCCTGTGGACCATACTGGGGCATCACTGTCAACATCTGCAGCCGTAACTGTCAGTTGGCAGCATTTAGTGGTTACAAACCACCTTTAGAGTCACCTCTGCTGGAGTCCCAACTTGCCGCACTGGTCCTTGTCACAGTCTTACTATGTATAGATTGTGAGTTGTGATGTCCACTCTGGGACTAATGTTCACCATACTCAAGAAAACTTCTGTCTGTTGTCTTTGGCAGACTGAAGTGCTCTGTGTGGTGAATAAATGATAGTAATTGAACTTTATTTTTTGTTGTTCTTTTGCTCATTTGGTTAGTTATGTATATATTTGTGCATATTGATTGTTTGGTTTGGTTTGGCTTTTGAGACCAGGTCTCACTGTGTAGCTCTGGCTGGCCTGAGGTTCGCTATGTAGATCAGGTGGCCTCAGACTCACAGAGATCCACCTGCTTCTGCCTACTAAGTGCTGGGATTAAAGGCTTATACCAGGCTAATAATTGAACTTTAAATGGCAAGCTTTTAATAGAAAAGAAAGATTGCCGCTATCGTTTGTAGCCTTTTCTCATGATGATTACATAAGTACATTATATTAAAAACATGCAATTTGGTAATTGTAGCCTAATGCCGAATTTTATGAATTTCTTATTTTGGACTGCCAGTCTTAGATACATTCTAATATACATTGCATGCCATAGCAGCTTATTTGGTTTTTGCAATGCCTTTATAGCAGGTTCAAAATAAAATTAAATAATTTTTGTTGCATTTAACCAAGTCCTCCTGTGTGCTGTGTGATTAGACTATCTCAAAGTGAAAATTAATCCCTCTATGTAGTACCCATTCATGGGAAGATTACCTATTATTATTACAAGGTATATATACCTTGCATCCTTCGTCTCATGCAAAATCTTTTCATGTTGATTCCTGTTCATTTCAAGCAAATAAGGTGCTATGCTCCCTGGAATTCCTAGGTTCTTCACATACGGCAGCTTTCCACTGGAACAGCATCTGAAGCAAATTCATGAAGAGGCCCTGAGTAAATTTCAGAAAATGGAGCCGAGTACAGCCGTGCCGGCCCAGCAGCACTGGGACAAGCCTGTGAGTGCCCCGTCCACTCTTTGTCCGTGTTCTTATCTTGCCTGTTAAATGTACTGCAACAAAGACATGGATGACGTCGTGCTCATATTTTGAGAGTTGTCTTAAGGTCTGCAGTGTTTCTAAACTTTCCAAGGCTGAGATCGTGGTTGTTTGTTAGAAGCTAAGTTACTGCCAAGGGTTTGACCTGACCAGATAACCTATGGCTGGTCCATGCTCAGTGCCTTCCTAAAGTATCACTTCATTTTGCAGAGAGAATTCCATATAACATGCGGCCCAGACTCGTTAGCTACGGATGCCTCTAAGCAAACAACTGTCAGTGTTAGCTTCCTCTTACCAGAGTAAGTACATGTTGTAAAATGTATGCTGGAGGACAGTAAGAAAATAGGCAGATTTAGAAGGCTAGATAGTTCACCAATCAGGAGGGATTTAATGGGCAGATAGGAGGATACAGGAATCCAACAGGTTTTAGCAATAGAGAACAAATGTCAAGTTTTTAATAATATCAGAAATGGGGTTGGGATGATCAATTCTCCCAGCCAATCAAGGAAAAATTATTTTCTTATTGTATATACATACACACACATGTTCACACAGGGTCTCTGCAGTTCAGTCTGGTTGGGAACTGGCTATGTAGCTAAGGATGACCTTGAACTTCAGCTCTTCCTGCTTACAATATGTGTGTGCCACCACCACTGGTTTTTAATGCAGCGCTGGGAAATACACCCAAGGTTTCATGTGTGCTAGGCAAGTACTCTACCAGCTGACCCACCTTCCCCTCCCTACTTAGCATATATTAATGTGAATTAATTCATTAAAATTAAATGCTTCCACAAAAGAGACTGCTTTTAATTGTTTAGCTTTTGGGGGTTCACTGGTCTGCTCCAGGTGTAAGTGCCCCGTGAACGTTATCCTCGGGAGAATGTGCCACAAACAAGACTTGGTAACTCTAGATATTGGCTGAAGAGCAGCATCAGATTCATACCCTGCAGAGCTTTTCAGAAATGAAGAATGGAGCTCTTCTACCCCACCCGAGCTCTGGCCACTGCTTGTAGCTCCCGTCTCTTAAGGTGCTGACATGGTCCTGTTGCCAAACCTGCAGTATGTCAAAAGACATGGCAGGCCATCTTGTGATAACATCTGATGTGCAACCAAATTAATTTATGGTTATGAGACCCGCCACCCCATATAATGATTAAAGTAAAAATTCAAGAATTTTCAGTAGAAATTAGGTTTGATTGGAGATGCATGTGCTAATTTAAGAGTGGTTTCGAATGACTTTAAAAGCTCTTAGGGCTCTAGAGATGGCTCCATCACGAAAATGCTTGCTATGTAGGCATGGGGACCTAAGTTCAGTCCCAGAACTTTAAAACTGGGTATAGTGAGTATTGTAATCTGAGTGCTTGGGGCAGGAAGTAAAGATAGACAGATCCTCAGGTCCCTGTCCAGCCAGCCTAGCAGAATCAGAAATTCCTAGTAAAAATAGGAGCCTGTCTGCGAAAGCAAGCTGGATGGCACCCAATGATTGACACATGAGGTTGTATCGTGTGTACATGTGCAGCTACAAACATGCATAAATATGTTTGCACACACATCTTAAAAAAGAAAATGTGGGTCAAGTGCTGGTGGTTCATGCCTTTAATTCCAGCACTCAGTGAGCAGAGGCTGTTGTATCTCCATGAGTTCAAGGCCAGCCTGGTTTATAGAGCGAGTTCCAGGACAGATTCCAAAGCTACACAGAGAAACCCTGTCTTGAAAAACCAAAAAGAAAAAAAGAAAGAAAGAAAAGAGTATGTGTGTAGCCACCAGCAATTTCCCCTGTGTTCCCTTCTTACCCACCCTCACTTATTCTTCCCCCCATGCAGCATCACTGACACATTTGAAGCCTTCACATTGAACCTTCTGTCTTCCCTCCTGGTTTCTGGGCCTAATTCCCCCTTTTACAAAGCTTTGATTGAATCTGGACTCGGCACAGACTTTTCTCCTGATGTTGGGTAAGTTGCATTTCCGCAGTTGGATTTGATTGACTTGATTGGGTCATTGGTATGACTTATTATTATGGATAGGATTTGATGTTGCTGAGGGGTGGGTGATTTGGTTGGTTTGGTGGAAATTGACATGATTGATACAGTTAATTTGGTTGATTGACCTAATAGTTTGATTGATTGATTTGCCCAGGTTGGCCTTGCATTTTCAGTCCTCCTGCCCTCAGTCTCTGGGGTAGCTGGCATTACAGGCTTGTCTGTGTTCCAAGGCCTGGATTTATTGGCATTTTTACCTCAATACTTCTTACTTTGTGTCTTAAAATTCATTATCATTAAGTATTCCTTAAAATTCTAAGTTATTGTAAAACTCAGCAGTTCACCGTTTCTAGGGTTATTTTATCATAACGCAGATAGGCTATGATTGTGCATTTGACTAGCTACTAGAAGTGTCTGAGAGCATTGCTTTGGTACATTGCTTTAATGCATTCTTCAGGAGGATCTGGAGTCAGATATCTTTAGGTGATATGTCAGGAAGGTACATCACAGATGAATGTGCTTGACTGATGCATTGTTTGCTTTTGTGTTCTAGATACAATGGCTACACGAGGGATGCTTACTTCAATGTTGGCCTCCAAGGGATTGCCGAGAAAGATGTCAAGACAGTCAGAGAGATCATAGACAGGACAATCGAAGAAGTTATTGAGTACGTGCGAGGGTCCTGGTGACCTGCTTCCGTCCTTTCTTTATGTGTGTCCTGCAGAAAGGAGACTGAGCCATCCCCACTGCAGGCACTGCCAACCTCCTCTCAATATTAGCATGTGACATGTGTTGCTTCAGTTTAGTTATTGTATATGTTTGATTTTTATTCTGGATATTTTTAGCATACAAAGTAATGGATGGTGTGACATTTTCATGTGTGTGTATGTGTGCACATGATTTGTTCTTGCTTTCCCCATCTTTATGCCCCACCCCTTGCTCCTTCCTTCCCTGTCTAGTCCGCCTTTATATGTCACTTGTTTAATTGTTTCAGTATTCCCGCTGCCACCATGTGCTTCTGTTGAGACCTCTTTCTTCACAGCATCTCACTTGTTAATTTGGGTGTTTTTAGGAAAGGATTTGAAGATGATCGGATTGAAGCTTTACTTCATAAAATCGAAATCCAAATGAAGCATCAGTCTACCAGCTTTGGCCTGGCGCTGACGTCAGTATGTGATCTTGTTGCTACCTCTGTTTTCCCTTTTCGTTTTGACTTTTGTTTTATAACTAATAATTCTTTATGAGTCTTTTTAACTGATGTATTTTATTTTTATTTTTATTTGAAACAAGGTTGTGCCATGTAACCCAAGCTCAGTTCTGTTTCAGCATCCTGGATGCCAGGGTTACAGGTGTGCACCATGAAGTTCCCCAGAACTGTAGTTCTTGACAGTACTGAATATATTGGCGAACACTGATAATTAATTTTTTATTTGAGCTTTGAAACTTCTACTATCCTAAATCAAACGGAAATATGTTTACGATTTAGTTTCAAATCATTTGAAAATATACTTATAATTTAGCTTTTCTTTCTTTTTAAAGATGTTTTTAAATGTACGTGTAGGGGTGAATGCCTATGAGAATTTATGTGCACTGTGTGCGTGCGGGAGCCATTGGAGGCCAGGGATGGCACTGGATCCCCTGGGAACTGAACGTGTGTCTTCTACAAGAGTAGTAGTTGTCTTTACCACTGAGCTGCCTTGCAGTTCCTTTAATTATTCTTGAATTAGCTTGTTTAATTGGCTGTTGGTTTTATTCTCTTTTGTTTGCCTGTGCATATGTATGTAAATGTGCAAGTGTATGTGTATGAAGGTGCGTGTCTGTGAATCTAGATGTCTATGTGGAAACCAGGGGGGCAATAGCAGATGTTGCTCCTCAGTTACTGTCCACCATTTCTTTCTTAAGACAGGGTCTCTCTCTGGTCTCTCGCCAAGTAGGTGAGGCAGCTTGGCAACGAGCCATAGGGACCCACCTGTCTCCGCCTTCCCGACATGTAGCACCATACTGGGCTTCTGTCTTTTTCATATGGGTCCTGGAGCTCAAGTACAAATGGGTGTACTTTCAAAGCAAGTACTTCGTCATCTAAGCTATCTCCCCAGCCCCTTGATTGGCTGTTTAGGAATATTGTGTTCTTACATGAAATAGATTTAAGATACTAGGGATTGAACCCAGGGCCTTGAACATACCAGACAAGTACTGCACAAACTGAACTATATCCCCACTCCTCACCATGGTGTATTTAAGTAGACATTGGTATTATAACAGAATGTCAACCTTTGGTGTTTACTGGGGTCGCCTAGTTTTTCGGAGGTGATAACACTGCCTATATATTTAAATTTCTTTGTTATAGTATATAGCCTCTTGCTGGAATCATGACGGAGACCCTGTGGAGCTCCTGCAGATGGGAAATCAGTTGACTAAATTTAGGCAGTGCCTTAAGGAAAATCCAAAGTTTTTACAAGAAAAAGTAGAGCAGTATTTTAAGGTAAGAAAACTGGAGAATTGTTTGTTTATAACTTGGTAGTTAGATTTCAAGATATTGAAAAATAAGAAGTTATTGAAAAATGTGGAATTAAGATCACAATCTATATAAGTTTCTGTTAATAGATTATAGGTGTATGTATATGTAATAAGAAATACATGTGCTTATATGCCTTAAATTCTGTTTTCTATATTATAATGCATGTTCAGCTCTTAGTTCATCACAGTAATAGGCATGTATAGAGTGGATTATCAATGCCTGATTCCTTCTTTCTAACAAGTTGTACTTGGCTGTGTATTTTCTGTTGTACTCTACTTAATTACTGAGAGTCACACTGTTACCTGTTTTGAAGGATAGCTTTCTCATAATAGTTGCCATTGTTTGGGACAAGGAATGTGATCATTTGACCTATGCTTTCTGTGTCCTGTATATATACCCCTCATAAACACTTTGAGTTCTGGCATACACACCCAGACTAGTTTCTCGGCCTCTCTGTCTCTTCCTCCAAGTGTTGGGATAACAGGCAAGCCCACCACATCCAGCTCTAGGGAGTTCTTACTGTATTCTAATCCATGCCTCCCTTTGCTGAACATCATGTACACATGCTTCACTGTTGAGGTAAGTAACAGAAGCATGCTAAGAACATCTGCCATTATTTTTTGTATATTTGGTCAACTTCTGTTTTGTTCACTTACTTTATAAACTGGTAAATTGTTAAGTATAGTCTCAGAGGTGGACATGGTATCACATGCCTGTCATCCCAGCACTGGGAAACAGAGGCAGGAGGATCAGGAGTCCAGGATCATCCCTGGCTGCATAGAAAGTTTGAGGCCAGCATGGGCTACCTGAGACCCTGTCTCAAAGAAAACAAAAGATTATAGTTCTAACCCTTCAGCAATTCATAGTGCTAGATGAAAATTAAATTTAAGTTCTCTTATCTCTAGAATAATTTATAATATTAGAAAGTACAAGTTTTCTTTACAACCAAGATGTACATTTTGGGAAAGACAGTGGTTACAGTTGGCCCAATGGTAGTAACAGCACCTATGGCTCCTGTGCTGACCATATAGCAGGTATGATTGCAAGTGTTTTAGATGGCCTCTGTGCTCATAGCTGCCCGGCAGCCCCAAGGAAGTTCTCATTATCTGAGAGGTGGATAAACAGAACTGTAGACCCAGGTGCGCGCTGCTCTTGGATGTTCTAATTCATTTGGATTTAATTTCACTCAATTGTGTTTTAATCTGGGTTTGTTGCCATGGTTCTGGCAGAACAATCAGCACAAGATGACTTTATCCATGAAACCGGATGACAAATATTATGAGAAACAAACGCAAATGGAAACTGAAAAGCTAGCGCAAAAGGTGAATTCTCTCTCCCAGGCGGACAAGCAGCAGATCTATCAGAAAGGTCAGTGGGGTTGGGGTGATGTGGCTAACTTGATTTGATGTGATGCATCCGATTCTCATGATTGGCCTGATATTTCTGGAGCATGAGCTAGGCAATGCATTCCCGCTAAGCTCTTTCTCTATCTAACCTCTTCACTGTTTATTTTGAGATTAAAAACTCAACACTGCCTCTGGGTAGCTGGGATTATAGGCTTGTGCCTGCAGGCTGGGGAATGTAGTTAATTACATCAGTAGTTCTCAAATGAAAGCCACTATGCCTGTCTTCCCCTACACCCACCCCGCAAAAAGGAACCCAATACTTGATTGACAACAGGACAGTTTTGTTTGTTTTAAATGCCATACATCTGTCTTAATGCTTGCGTGTTCTCCACCCTCTATACAACCTAGTGAAATTTTCCTCCTAATAGAGGCAAGGTATTTTTTGGACACCTATAGACTTACAAATATGTCATGATGGGTTCTAACCATGACATTTGGCCATATCAGAAAATTCACATTATAGTTCATTTGTTTTAGTTCCCAGTTCCAGGCCATCTGTCATAGGGAAGTTCAGGTGGCAGGAATGTTAGCAGCTCTCACAACACATCCCAGAGTCCAGATCAGAGTGCAGAGAATACGTGCACGCCCGCTTGCCTACTTGCTTGTGCGCAGCTAGCTTTCTTCATGATTATGCAATTCAGAGCCCAGCTCAGGAAGTGGTCCCACCTCCATCAGGACAGGTCTTCCTACCTCCTTTAACTCTTTTAAGTCGGTCCCTCTCAGACATTCCCAAGTCCATCCTGGATAGATGATTCTTCATTGAGACTTTCTGGTGATTCCAAGTTGTGTCTCGTTGAAATTTCAAGTAGAGCAGTAGCTCAAGATGCTAAAGATGCTCATGTCACAGAGGTGTTCCTTTCTGGCCAGAGTCTCTGAACAGCTCTTCCATAGGCACAGTGCTGGTGCCTTTCATGGTTGCTTCCTGGGCTGGGTTAGAAGGCATGAGCTTCAATATTCCTCTAGGAATAAATAACCTCTAGGTTAAAGTCCAGTCAGAAGATGCCCGGCAATGGGAAAAGTTTATTAAGTTTACATCAGTATTTTTGGTGTAGAGGAATAAACAACCTCTAGGTTAAAGTCCAGTCAGAAGATGCCCGGCAATGGGAAAAGTTTATTAAGTTTGCATCAGTATTTTTGGTGTCTGAGACTGAAGTCCTTACCACAGAGGACCTTTTGATTAGAGAAAAGGAAAAAAAATAGCTGAGTGTTTCAGATGTCACTATGAGTATACACCAGCAAAGGCAGTTGGGGTGCCAGGGTGGTTGCAGACTGTTGCAGTGACATCAGGTGGCCTAGACACGGTGTGGCAGGCACGTTATGTGCTTTGATGATCAGGTCCTCTCTCCCGTGGTCTCAGTGGCCCACTTTGGATCTTAGAGAATGAAGAATGGTAGACCAAGAGTATAAAACCCTAAAACTTTTTCAGTCAGCATTGTTTGGTTTTCATTTTCACTTTTATTCCTCTTTAGGTTTAGAGTTACGAACCCAGCAAAGTAAACCTCAAGACGCCTCCTGTCTCCCAGCACTGAAAGTCTCTGACATTGAGCCCATCATGCCTTTCACCAAGCTTGACATCACCCTCGCAGGTCACCATCAAGTCCTTCTCATGGGTGCCTGGGTTCTTTTACTGCATTAAGAAACAGTTTGCAAACAGGCTGGGTCACATTTTAGATGTTTTCCAGAAAACATCGGAGTGAGCAACTTGTTTATATAGCCCTGCTGTTTATTGTTTGTTTATTATTTATTATTATTGTTTATTATTTATTATTATTGTTTGGTTTGTGTGTGTGTATACGTATATACATGTATGTGTGCGTGTGCCCATGTGCATGCTCGCCCATGTGCATGTGTGTGCGCGCATGTGTATGCTTGTGTGTGTGCTTGCTTGTGTGTATGTACATGTGTGTATATGCATCTATGTGCGTGTGTGCGTGCGTGCATGTGTGTGTGTGTGTGTGTGTGCGCGCACACATGTGTGTGTGTGTGTGCAGGGGCCAAAGTTTATTCTTGTGTCTATCTGCTCATGTAAAATCTACCTGTTTTTTAAGACGCTGTCACTGGTGTCACTCACTGGGACTTGGGACTTTGCAGCTCAGCTAGGCTGGTGAGCTGGTGAGCTGTCTCTATCTCCCAGCTTGGGGTTCGCCAGTGTGCACCTCCACTCTTGGCTC
>LOEQ01005846.1:68292-84080 GCA_001685075.1 Bramus lutescens | reverse complement strand
TTGTGTGTTGTTATTTTGGGGTATAAGCTAGCCGTGCAGGAGCTGGGCCAGACAGAAAAACAGGCCTGCTCCCCTATCACTACACTTCACTACCCTCCACAGCCAGCTGTGCCTGCAAGGCAGCAGATGCTCAACACTGAATAAAAGTGCATGAGCTACTTGCCCTGCCTGTCAGGAGTCCAGAGCTAAGAGGACAGTGACAGCATGATGGGAGAAGGGACACTGGGATTGTAACAGCCACAGATCTATTAGGGGGAGCAGAAAGTAAGTCTTTGCACCAAAGTCCTAACTCTCTGGTCATTTTCACATGACCATTTTGAGTTATATTTAACAGACCGTGCTTAAGAACAAACACAGGTTTTATGAAAAGCATTCCAATACGCAATTTCTCTTGTAGATCCCCCTGGCCCAAGAGTATTTACTATATGCTTTGGTGGGTGGGAAGCTCTGAATTCCCAGGCAACAGAGATGTAACCAGGAAAGAAGGATCAATGTTGTACTGAACCTCTCTCTAGTACATTCAAATACTGAAAGGGCCACTGTGTGGTCTTTGTTACAGAGCCATCCTGCAGGGTGAAGGAAAGCTGCAGATCTGCATGGCTGAGCTAAGGCAGGTGGCCAGTCAGGGAGCAAAACCACATGGGCTACTTTTCCATATGCCCAATCTATTGCCCACTAATCCATAGAACTAGTCACTTGATGATACAAGAATATTACTAAGAAAGATGCCTTTAGACACAAGGCCCATTTACACAAATGTCTTAGCTCTGATCCAAATGGATTGATGACAAAACAAAAAGAAACTGATTGGAATATATCTGACATGGAAGAAAAGTCCAGGCTTTCTGTGTGCCACTGGCTGGAAGAACATGGAGATGGGTTTGGGATGGTCTGCTCTTCCTGTACTCTCTCATTACTCAGATTGCATCTGAGGACTTCAATTAGCTTCTTCTAAAAATAGGAAGCCATCGTAGGCATGTCCCATTCAATTATTAATAGTAGTACTGACATGGAAAGAGCCAGCCTACCAATGCCATCTGTCATGTGCTAAGTGGCCTCCCTGACTTCTGGCTGAGAGCAGGAACCGTTTGTGGTTCTCATCTCTTATGCTAGAACAAATGCCTCATAGCAAAGTTCATGGAGTTCCAAGGGCACAGAGTAGTATATCCTCTGGTTGAGCCTCTGGGAGTGGTCCTCCTGGAGGAAGAAGGTCAAGTCGCAGTTCAAACATCATGACCACTCTGCCACATATACTGTCCTTCCAAAATGTAAATAAAAGGTAAGACAGTAAGGCTGAGTTCATCACAGAGCTCATTTTTTTTTTAAAGAAAATCAACAGACTTTAATGTGGGAGCAATCATGTCTTACAAAG
This sequence comes from Bramus lutescens, assembly GCA_001685075.1. Classification (NCBI taxonomy): domain Eukaryota; kingdom Metazoa; phylum Chordata; class Mammalia; order Rodentia; family Cricetidae; genus Bramus; species Bramus lutescens. Next base: position 82,708 of record LOEQ01005846.1, on the reverse strand, counting down.
AGGTTCCCTCTCCACTTGGCCCTGACCCAAGAGAAGGTATTTCTTCTCAATATTCACTGAAGAACTTAGGTAGCCAGATAGGAAAGGAGCTAGGCAATGGGTCAGGGGAAATCCTGTCCTGCTGTGTGCCAGCAGAGAAATGACTGATCCTCATTTCCCTGACAGTGAAGCCAGTGTCCAAGGCAAAAGGCTAATGTATGTTGGATCATCTAGGACTTCTGCCTGTGATATCATCTGTCCATGGAGGTGTTTAGAAGGGAAAGCTCAAGGCTATGCCTGGGCCCTAAGGCATTCAACGACTAGGGTTCAATTTACAGGCTTGTTTGTGAGTCTATTTAACACACAAAGAAATTAAACTCCAAAGAAGTCTGAATGTAGGCCTGGGGAGCTTCCATACTGGTCATGAGCCATATAAACAGAAAAGTTTCAAGGGAGATCCCTAGAGTATGACAATCTGTTAAGTCCCATGCTAAGATCTTAGTGGAGAATTCAGATGCTTGACCCAACTGGGTATCTCCCCCTTTTCCTGCAATTTAACTTAGAAGAAAGAACTTGAGATCTAAGAAATCTCTCCAGCAGCTGTAATTCTCTGCAAACTCTAGAGCAGTGGTTCTCAACCTTCCTAATGCTGCAACCCTTTAATACAGGGCCTCATGTTGTGGTGATCCTCCCAAGCATAAAACTATTTCTGTTGCTACTTTATAACTGTAATTTTGCTACTGTTATGAATCATAATGTAAATGTCTGATATGCAGGATATCTGATATGTGATTCCTGAGAACCACTGCTCTAGCGCCAGCTTGGATGTCAATATTTTTAGTCAGGTCTGCTTGCCGCCCTTGGGTCAGGGTAGGAGGAGCTGAGTACAGTGAGACACTAACTCCACATGCTTGACCACCATCTCTTCTGCTGCTGTATAACCACTACCTGCGGCAAAGGACTTGGGAGCAAGCAGACATCCTCTTGTCTCAACAGCACCTAGTGTGTTCAGTTCTTTACCTGTGTTACAATGTGGACACTAGCACCAGCTGGTCCATCTCCCCACACAGTGTGTGGCAGGTAAAGCCACTTTCCTCTCAAGGAGTGACTTTGTCTCCTGGAGTGACTCTCATCACACCAGGAAGTCTTTCCAAGCAATGGCCTGGGTCTTCCTTTGTCTGAGGTTATATTGACCATGCTTAATCTGAGAGCTCTTATACTTACTTGCAGGGCATCTAGATCCAATCTACTGTGCTCTCTCCTGTGACCTGTTCTCTCACCCTCCTCCGACATCACAGCCCTAACAATGGGACTTTGGACAGAAGCCGTTGACCTTACCAGCAGGGATGTCCACAGCTCTCCTATTCAGATGGTACAGAAACACTATGGAGAGGCCCGCATAGAGCATTTTATTTTGAGTTAATGAAGAAAAGGTGCTCGCCATGAAAAACAAGGAAACACTATCCTGTTACCAAAAATGTGGCCAAAAGGTAAACATACATTTTGGCTTATTCCTTCTGAAAAACATGAAAGGGTTTCTTTCTCAGTTTCCAATTAAGGTCAGACAGGGAAATGTTAAAGACCTTAAGTTGAAAATTGGAGCTGACAGACAGGCTTAGGGCAGAAGAAAAACTCATTAAGGCAAAAGAAGCAAAATGTAAGTAGAAGCAGAAGGTCTCTTACCTCGACAATCACATCCAGGCCAGTATCAGAATCGATAGATAAATCTGTGCCCGGGACATTGTTACTAATAGTGGCAGGCAAAACGCATATTGGGATGCAAAACTCCTCACGGCTATTTCGACCATCAGCCAACATGACCGCAGCTTGGAGAGGCTGAAGCAGCAGGGCCATGGCAGTTAGAGGGGTGCCAGTACATCACGTGCCAAGGAACTGGGGAAAAGGCAGTAACTTCAGGGATATGACAGGGAGGAGGGAACCAAGCAACCAGCAGGAAGTTGGTCCGCTTAGGTCAGCAGAGCCCACGAGAGGCCTGGATTGGCGTCTGTCCTGGTGGAGGGCATGCCACAAGTATTCACGGGATACTAGGTGTATCCCTCCGCCTTGTCTTTCTTGTCCCGCAGGAAGAAGACACAAGTGGCAGAGTTAAGGTGGTGCAAAGCAGGCAGCAAAGCAGGCAGCAAAGCAGGCATCAGGCCGAGGGGACAGAGGTGCATCGTGGGTTAGTCATTGGATGGAACAGCTGCTCCTTTCTCGGCATTACGGTGGAGGTGGAGAAAGAAAATGAAGTGGGGTCGTTTAAGCATAAAGCCAGTCCCCACACTTCTTTAGGTGAGGGTGGGGTGTGGGGAGGAGCATTTGGCTGCAAGGATGACATCAAATGACTGCTATCACCAATGCAGAGCTGGGTCACTGCACCACCGCCGACAGGAAAAGAGACATGCATTTTACATTACCTGCAGGTCCATCACAGAACCCACACTGGCTTCTGTGTGTCCCTCTGCTCCCCATTGGAAATACCTGTTTCCCTCCTGGAGGGGGCAACCTTTCTGGGCCTTTGACAGTGCTTACATGAAGTGAGATAGCTCATTTGGAACCTCAGCCACTGCTTCGGAAGGATAACTAGAAATCTCTGAGTCGGTTGTAAAGAAGTCTCCCAGCTGCTGTACAGAGGTTTCAAATGCCTACCTCAGGTAGTAAAGCCAGGTTAGTGGTAGGATTCAGGTCTACTCACCCACAGTTCCTAAATCCAGGCAGCCCCAGGAGTAAGGCAGAGTATTTTTAGACCACTGTGGGCGGCAAGTCTGACCCATAAATCTTATTTATCCTTCTTAGCATAATCATCAACACAGGTTGCTGCATAATTATTGCTAGACTGTAGCATGGGACACTGTCTCCACATAAGGCAGCGGTAATGAACGCTGTATGTTTTTTTCTGCAACCAAATCACCCTCAGATTTAAAGCCCATATGCTCCAAGGATTCTGAACAGTGGGGTCAAGGACCTGTGCTAAATTAGTCCAGAGTGTTCAGCCTAAAGGTCAGACAGGGTCGTCAGCACGGGCCAGGGACAGGCTTTCCCTTATTCCTAACACAACCAACCCTCCACCTCCACCCCTAGTTGGCTAGGAGTCTTTTCACTGCTCTCCAAGTGCTCAGCCGTTTCTTGCTAAGGCTGCGGTTGTTATAGTTGATTGCATTCAAAATCATGCCTTATGTCAAATCAATCTGGGTTAACCCGCTGCTCTGTGCTAGACTCCTCAGAATTTTCTAAGAAATAGTTTTCATTTGCTTAGAAGAACTATTTTAGCTAGATATTTATTAGGAGCACATTATACAGAAAGAAACTGTGTCATTGAAAAGCCTCCCACTGGAAATCAGAGTGCCTGGCAGCCCAGTCTTCCCTGTGGATGGGGTAGGGCCAGGGATATATGAGGAGGGCAGGTGCCAATGGAGAGTGTTAGTGCTTAATTCCATTCTGACATTTGTGGTGATGGTTTTATTGCTGCAAGAGCTTTCTTCCCAGCATTCCTCTTCTGTTTCTGTTCCTCTCTAATCAACTGAAAGGAAAATGCCAGGAGGCCAGCCCTACCCAGGAAAAGCAGAAAACTGAGGAAACCATCCAAAAATTCTTGCTTCTAGATCCTGCAGGGAGCAACAGCAATTTTTAAAACACCAATAAAGCTGCAGTAGACATTTTGACTGTACACACTTCAAAAGAAGATGATGCTACACAGTTATAAAGACCTAGGGTCAGTTTTCTATATCCCAGTGTTCACTATTGGGGGAGGGCTATCCTCAGGGCTATGTCATGTCACCTTCGTGGTATTTGGTGGCAGCTCACACTTAACTTGCTTTGGTTGTGTTTTTTGACTAGAACAGAGCTTGGTGTCAATGGTAAGGAATAAAAACAAGTCCCATGGTAAAGCCAACACTGCAACACCAGACTTCTGAAGTGCCTGCTTTGAGATGTTACCCAGGACTTATCCATTACCTTGCAGATACTGAAACCCATTCAAGGGATGCCCCTATACCTGAGTATCATTGCTGGCAAGGGGTGGGGAGCGATTAATAAAGACAAAGAGCAGTTCTCAAGGGCAATGATGTTGTTTAATCCAACTGGAGACACTCAGGTCTGCTCACCTCAACAAGACATTCTGAGACTGATATTTCCCTGTGGTGGGGACTGTCCCCAAGACCGTAAAGCAGTGAACAGCATTCCTGACCTCCACTCACTACGTGTTAGGGATTCCTCTCTCCTACCTCTGATGACACAAAATGTCCTTCATCACTGCAGCTGTCTACTAGATATATAATCACCCAAAGCTGAGAACTGCCTGACTTTCCAAACCTAAAGAAACAGTTGGTTCTGGGAGACAGCCATGGATGGGAAGCTCGGATGTTATCCAGGGCCCTGGAAGAGGCTATTATCCTCTAGAAACAGACGAGTGTAGAGAAACAAGTGACTTAGTGCATTCTTGTTCTTTAGACACCTGCTTTAAGTTACCCAGTGAGGTTAGGCAACTACTCTCAGCTCCCTGCCCGCTCTGTAACAGGGGCTTCCTAGATGCAGCAGCAGAAGGCATGGGTGCTGTGTGTAGATTCTCCTCACGTCCTCTTTTCCTAGACACAGTGTCAACCTCCTCTCATTTTTGCGGTCAGCCTAGCCTTATTCAGGTCCAACTTTCAGCTATTAGAATGAACCTTCATTTGCCTTCATGCCTCTTCTCATTCTAGTCCCTTTACCTTCGGGATACACAAAAGGACTCTGGCTGATTTTGTCATCCTCACTCGGCTATCAGCTCTCCAGAGCAACGGCAACATTCACTAAAGTTATCTTTCCTGGCCCACCTTCAGTCACCCACCTTGAGATCACAGAACCAAGATGACCAGGCTCCCTGGAACCTCAGAAGCAATGAGCAACAGAGACCACACATCTACACCCATGCACCACACACCACCAAGCCTGTAGACCTCGGGAATGGCTACCTACCCACAACTCAGTTCTCATTCTCACACACTACCACTAGCTTTGAAAAACTCAAATGAATAAAATAAGAATAAAGAAAAAAACTACAAAATCTTTTTAAGGCAAGTAAAAGGAAGAGAGAATAGATACTTTTCTCCCTCCTTCCTATTTTGAGTTTCAAATTTTCAACAATATGTGTATATTAAATATTCAAGTCTGGAACAAAACAATTATTAGCAGGGGAGCTAAGAATCATAAATTATAATTATGGGGAAACTATAATAAAAAGAAAGCTTTCCTTCACGCCTGACAGTGCACACTGAATATCTACAAGGAGATAAATACCCACCTTGGATGGCATCTGCAGAGGCTCCTGCTAACTGTGACTGACAGTATGCAGGAGTGTCCAACCTTTCACCGTTTTGGCAGGATGCTGCCATCTACAAAGTTCACACTCAAGAACCATGCAACACCGTTTCCAAAAATAATTGGCAGACATAAATCTCATAATATTTCAAATGCCTTCATGATTCTTCTGGCTAGGCCACATTCATGGCTGCTCTAGGGCACACGCCATCCACAGGCGTGTCAGAAGCACCTGCGAGCGGACTTCTAATTAGATGACAAGGAGCTTGTAAAGAAGAAACTCCAATTGCTTCCCCTGCAAATTCCTCCTATGTAAACTGTAGGCTGTAATTCAGCATCTGGGATGTACAAAGCCCTGGGTCCCGATCCATTTTGTGACAGACACCCTTCTTTCCATTCACAAAGGAAGATCCATCAAGAGCCCGAGTCCATCAACAGCAAAAGCAATAGCAGCAGTCACCAAACAGCACATGCAACATAGAAGGAGAAGTTAGTGATGGAAATAAATAAAATGGGCATTACTTCCAAGACACACCAGGCACGAGCCTCATTAAACAGAAAGAGAAAAGTTTCTGAAATTCAGAAAAGCAAGAAATCAGCGCTAAGCATTACTTACCATTCTGTGGTATATCAGAAAAGCATGGGGCTTTTATCTACCAGTACTAGAAATGAGTTTGGTGTCAAGAGCTTAAGAAAAATCAAAACCCTACAAAAATATGTATAAGAATTCGTTCTCCCAGAAAAAAAATAGTTTAAGAGTTAATGAAAACTGTTGGAATTCTGACTTAGTGATCTTCAATTCCCAAAGGAATGAACAAGTATAATTTACAAATGTAACGCTGAAATGTGTATATTTTGTTACTTGCTTTTTACAAAAAGAAAAACAATAAAAAAGCATCAATACTTTTGACTTACGATTGCCAATTTATAAAAGGGGGAAAAACAACAATAACAAACATAGCCAAAAATCCAGTGAAGTGCCAAGAGGCGCTTCAGAAAATAGCATTATGAATTCTTTAGTTCAGTCTCTACCCTTAAGCATAGAGTGGAGAATGTTGGACACACGATTCAAGTGCAATAAGAGGCTTACAAGCTGAAAGGAAATTATACTCAGCCAAAACTTAGAAAACAGTAAATTGAGTATCAGATCAGAAAACACAGTGATTTAGCACTGCTTGAGCTCGAATGAGCTGTCACTCCCCAGGTCTTGGCAACAACTGTTTGGGAGGACCCTCGGAAATAATTGGAGTGGAGTAAACTAGATGAAGGACTTTCAGAGTGCAAAAGAACTTTTAAAATGTGCTTTCCTGAAACAAAAATATTTAGGTACCCAACTGGTAGCTGGTAAAAGGCTACTTCTAGTGCCCTGGTAGATAAAGGGGTCCAGGCCTTGGGTTAGCATCAGCTGCACCTGCTTTGCTGGCACACGCGCACTTACGTCTGTGATAGTGTTCAGAGCCGTGTCTGCCCCGATGCTGAAATCGGAACCCGGCACATTGTTGGAGACAGTAGCAGGAACCATAACCATAGGGACACAGAACTCCTCGTGTTTTTCCCGGGCAGCTGCCAGCTCTAGGAGTCCCAGGTAGGCCTGTCAGACAAGCGTGTGTGATTATGGGGCCAGGGACAGAGGGGGACATGGACAGTATGTGCCTGGGAGAGTCTCAGGGAACTACTGCCACCATGGTGCACAGGGTACAGTAAAACCGGGGACTACTGAAAAATCAACACAGGTGAGTTAAGGGAACAAACAAGGACAAGCAGCTTCCCAGGCACAAAGGGGAGACGCTGTATTAGCATATAGTAGTAAGACTAAATGACTCTCTTATAAATTGGAGTCTAGTTATGGGCAGTTCTTACATGTCTTTAAGTAAATCAGGATTTTTGTGAGACTCATCCCCATTAAACAGGATGTAATTAAGGACTACAGTCCAATATGACTTCTTAAAAATTCTGAAAAGGAAAACCAAACCCTATAACCACCTTCCATTCTAAATCATCAGTATATTTCAAATGCAAAGTATGGAATTATATCTACAGGTTGATAACAAATCAGAAAACATCAAACTGAGTCCCAGCAGACTGGTCAAACTTGTGCCGGCGTGGTTAGTTTATCAGAACTGGGCCAGGCTTGTGCTACACCTCACTGATCTGCTATTCTGCACTAGAGGGCTATTAGGTTGGGTGTTAAAATCCTGGTTCCTGAGGAACAGTCAATAAGACCAGATATATGTGAAGCAAACACGGGACTACATCTTAAACCTCCAAACCCAACAGGCGGGGAGACAGACAACAACATACCTCAAACCCACCAATGATTAGAAGAGCATTGATACTGTGGGAACGCATCTGTTCGGCAATACTCTCCAAGTGCTTTCCAGGTAGGGTGCTGAAGACAGACAGAACAAGAGGTGAGCGCACACCCACACGCTGGGATTATCGACCCACCCGCTGGGGTCTCGGCTCCCAACTCCCACCTATGTCTGAACTCGGTGGCGTGAAAGGTACAGTGGACAGTTGGGTTACTTTCCTACGGTTCCACGGTGAACAGCACCTAGGATAGCAGAGTCCTGGAGAATGATCACTAAAGGCAGGAACAGCAAGATATCAGGTCCCTAAAGAGCGTTTTTGCAAAAGTAGGAGAGCTGGGGACTTAGCTAAGTGGTAGAGTATTTGCCTAACATGTGAAAGGCACTAAATTTAATCCATACCACCAAATATAGGCAGACAGACAGAAATAATGCTACCCCAGAAGACTTATGCTGCCTCCACATGGTACGGCGGTGCATACCTATAATCTCAACACTCAAGGTGGAACAGGATTGTTGAGTTCAAGACCAGTCTGAGCTCCAGGAGATGTAGTGAAATCCAGAATAGACTGAGCTACATTAAGACCCTGACTCAAAAGAGCCAAAACAATTGCGCTGGCTCATGAGGAAAAAGAAAATATACAATAGTTTATGATATCAACAGCAATTGCTGACATAGAAATTTCCATTTTCCAAAGTATATGCTTGTGCATGTGTATATATATAGTATAATATACTTTGATATATTTATGTGTATATAAATAATACAATAATATATAATATGTTACCTGATATATATTTCCTTTAATGTATGCTATGTATATATATATGCATATGCATCAATTTACTTTCTTTCAAAACCACATCCACCTACATTCCTCTTCTATACTGTGACCTGTTTGCAAAGACACAGTCAGCAGGGACACCACTAAGCAAACGAAAGTGACTCACACCTGATTCTAGTATTTCATCTGAAAACCACCCCGATCTACTTTTCATGCTTAAAGGAGAAAATGAAATACTTATTCTGCTGGCAGACAAATGTAAGTTTAAGATGAAGTTATTGGAATATGGTAATAGATACTGGAAATAGAATACAGGAAATTGCAACAAACAAATGAATATGCCCAAGGGGCAAACTGGGAACGTGCAGCAAGTGTCTCCAGCTGTCAGCTCATTCCCACACTGCCAAAGAGTGATGCTCAGGTTCCTTTATGAGGAGCACACCTGGCTTGCATAGCCTTCAGTCTATTGGGGCTTTGCCATCCAAAGAAGCCATACCTTGGCACCAAGGAAAATGATCCAGATGGGTTGGGAGCCACCCTGTGGAATCCCCACCTGTCTAGCTGGCAGCAGAAGCCCTCATTTTGAAGTGAGCAAAAAAAGTTGGCTTGATTCTTCTCAGACTATAATAAGTCACAATGATATAGAGCCCAATACTTAAAAACTACTTTTCTTCCATACAAAAGAAAAAAAAAGTAAGTTACAATAACGGCTGGTACTAATACTTGCATCCTAGAAATAACCAAAGATAAAACAGGGTTGGAGCTAACATAACACACTTTGTTAAAAATGCCTTAATCCCAGCTATGTAGATAAAAGAAGGATTTTTTTTTAAGTCAGAAAAACATGATTTTAAATTAGCAATACCCAGGTCATTTCTTCAGCTATGCAACTTAGCTTGGAGTCACTGTGTCGCTCAGTTCGGTTAGACCCAGACACATTGCACCTCTCACAATGCTGAAATACGTGCTCGCTCACATGATAGTACAGGTAATGACAGCTTCGTAATCATCCCACATTTTCATGACCAGAGTGAGGCAGAAGCTTTTCACATATGGCTTTGCTCTTTCAGTAGATGGAAATATGGAATGAATGGAATTTTAGAGTGCTGGGGATTGAACCTAAGGCCTCATGGATGGTACGCACACACTAACCAGTGAGGTATATATTCAATCCAACCTGCTCCCCTCCCCCCATTCCTGGCACTGAGCTCCCTATAGCATGACTGAGTTCCCGGAGCAATGGCAGACAGATGTCCCTCTTCATTAGGGGTCCATTAGGTGTCATGCTCTTGACGACATCTAGCCACTTTCTCTAGGAGGTGCTTCTTCCTTCTTTGTTAACAACTCTGGATGGCTCAACAGTTAAGAACACTTGCTGCTCTTGCAGAGGATTGGGTTTTGGTTCCCAGAACCCACAAGGCAGCTCACAACCATCTTTAATTCCAGCTCCAGGTGAACCAACGCCTTCGCACATGACTCACATACATAGAGACAAAACACTCATACACATAAGCTGAAAATAAAATAAGCAGAACTTCTTTAAGAGTTAAAATTTAGAAATTACCGTTTTGTCCCAAGAATGGACCCTCCTTGTCCGGTCCATCCTCCAACATCTCCCCAGCTGATTTCTTTTACCTAAATTTCAAACACAGAGTGAAACAGCTGAAATTGGGGAAGAAAAAGGCAGGAACCGAAGGCTCTGAAAACAGCGCAAGGTTCTGAACTCTCTCAGGCTGAGTTCCCAGAGAGATGGGTTAGGCTGCAGCTCTGTCCCTCCCCCCCACCACACACACACACATACAGACACACACACACATAGACACACAGACACACAGACACACACACACACACACACACACACTATGGTGCTGACTCAGCGAAGACATGGCATGTCCTAAGGTTAAACAAAATGCAAAGCCTCAGTAAAGCTATTCTTCCCTGCCTGGGGGGGACGCCCACACCTAACCCTCCCCAAGCATGTGTCCTACCTAGGTGGACACCTGAGATGACCAGAATCTGTCACTAGAAAAGAAAACTGATATCATGGTTTTTAAATTGGTAAAGGTTAAAAATAATTTAGCACTGATGGCAAAGAAGAAAACAAAGAGAGAAACGTGAACATAGTTTGGCTAAGCAGATGAAGTTTAATCAGCTGTGGGCGATTCCCATGTGAGGTGAGGCATGAGTTAGTCACAGAGCAGAGCACAGTGGGCGAGAACTCCAGTTCTGCCAGCTTCTAGTCATGTGAATTTTGGAGAATGTATTCTGGTGAGGTCTTTAACCTACTGCCAGAGTACCAATTACAGCAGCTCTGGGTTCAGACATGCCTCACCATCTTGCTTCAAATCCTACATCAGGAGAAGCACCACAAAATCCTGAATGAGTAGGTGTGTGATGAGTCTGGCCTGCCCATGTGCATATTCTCACTTCTCTAGGAACTCCTGGAAGACTCACTTGGCCTTTGGCGAAGCCATCAAAGCCATCATAGACTGCGTACATCCTGTGACCGTCTGCAATGCCGACTCGAACAGCGGAGCGCACGGCTGCATTCATTCCAGCTGCGGGTGCCCCCACATTGATGACAGCCACATTGCAATTGCTCTGAAAACAGAACAGGGCAGTGTCAAGTCATCAGACAAGAGCAAGCTCCCATTTGCACACTGCTAAGGGGTCATACTGGGTCACATTTGGCAGGAGGTGACCATGTTATGATTAAGGTCACAATGGAGAGGTGACGATAAACTTCCAAGGATTCACACTGAGAGGGGTATGGGGTAAAAAGATCCCTGAGTCACTCAGAAGACTGGGCCATTGATGGAAGCTGGCTACTACCTTGGGGATCTTGTCATCAGGCAGCTTCACGGCAAGACGCTTGTAGGTCTTCAGGTTTCCCTCAAAACTCCTTAAGAAAAAGAACAATTTACTTTTAATTTAATATGGGTTTTGTGAACATGAGTGCAGTGCCCGTGGAGGCCAGAAGAGGGCATCCGATTTCCCCTAGAGCTGGATTTACAGCAGTTTTATGAGCTGAGGGACTTGGGTTCTGGGAACTGATCTTACTTACCTTGTTCCCTGAACTGCTGAGCCATCTCTTCAACCCAAACTCTTGTAATTTTTATATTGAGACTAAGTACAGTCTCAAGGACCAAACAAGGACCTAAATCTCTAGTAGAGTTTTATTCTCGATCACTCACCTCCCTCGGAGTTGTACAGCATCCTTAAATCTCCTCTCATCCATTGCCTTCTGTACATCCTGGGTCTTTTTAAAAAAAGTAATAATGAATGAATCAAGTCTGAGATGCTCTAAGGTTGAATCTTCACAGTCTGACCCCATTGTTAATGGTCCCCAAATTGACAGCTGACGAGGCATCTGTGAGGGTAGAGCCCCAAAGTAAAAGAGGAACTCTTTCTGCTCATGGCCACAGAATCAAAAAGATCGATTTGCACAAAGACAAGATTCACGGAAATGGGTCTTTTAGGAGTTCTGATTAATCCTCAATGCAGCACATTTAAGGACAAAGGAAAGTAGAGCTAGCTCACTGCCTCACTGAGGACTGCAGATCTCCAGTATGGGTTACACGTGGCTGAGAACAGAGGGATGAAGGCAGCCTCAAGTCAGAGAGCTCAGCGCTGAACACCATGACTGTCTTAGCAAGTGGCTCTCTGTGGCTGTTAATTAATGAAGCCTCTATGTGATCATTTGAGCATCAGGTAAGTTACAAGTCTCCAGTGAACAAAGACACAGGGGATGAGCAATAAGGCCCAAAGAAATGTACCACACATTGGTCAGGGCTTTGACCTTTTAATCCTATCATCTCTCAGTTTCAGACACTTCTTTTATCCTTCCATCCCCGAGGATACACAGGAACACACACAGACACAAACACAGACACACATCACTACACGTATGTATATATACTGTCTTTGTCCCTACTGGCTTCTGGGAATTAAGGTTACTTTCAAGAAATTCCCTGACACACCATCATTGTGTGTGTCTTTATGTATGAATGTCTCTCTGTCTGTGTGTGTGTCTATCTGTATGTATGTCTGTATGTACATCTCTCTGTCTCTGTCTCTCTGTGTGTGTGTGTGTGTGTGTGTGCGTGTCTATCTGTATGTATGTCTGTATGTACATCTCTCTCTCTCTCTCTCTCTCTCTGTGTGTGTTTGTGTGTGTGTGTGCATGTGTGGTGTCTGTATTATATAAGGAATAAATGTCAGGATCATTCAAAAGCCCAAATACTGCAACATTTCATGAAATTTTTTTTTTTGGAAAAATGAAAAGTAATAGCAGTTTCTAATGCAGCAAGTCCAGCATTGACTGAAAAACTGCCTTGCAAAGCAGAATCCATTTTGATTTCATCTACCAGTAGAAACACCTGAAGGAACGGGCCTATCTTAACATTACTGGAATCTGTCCCAAGGTCCGATCACAGATCAGAATGTCCTCAGGAACAAAAGGACAGAAAACAAAACTGGAGGAACTTAGGGATGTCACACCTACAGCACCAATTCCTGGCAGGACCATTTTCCTGCACTTATCCTTGCTGCTCCTGGTGTGCAGGAGCTACCTGGACCATCTGTGACTGTAGGTGGAAACAGTCACCCACTCTACCAGTTCTTGGTGTAGAACACTCATCGTTAGGACAGGTGACCATGACAAATGCCTCATGGGTGGCAAAACAAAAGAGGCAGAAGAAGGGGAAGCATTTACACACTAATGACGCTGGGAGCCTGCTGCCATCATCTACAGGGTAGATAGATCATTCTGCCCTCCAAAAGGCCACTTGAACGAGTGCTCAACCGAATCTGAAGTAAACCACACAGTTTGAATCACTCACTTGTTCCCACAGGCGGCCCATCCCATGTCCATGCCCACCCAATACCTGAGCTCACCATTTGCACACACTCCATCAGGGGCAGGCGCACAGCATGGTTTCCTCTCAGGGATACCACACAGGCCGGGGTCTGAGGAGTAGCCTCCATCAAGGCAACGACAGCTTCCACTCCCATGCGACTGGCCTGCCAATGATAAGCACAATCACTAAAGATAGTAGCCCTTCCAGAGACCACTGCAGGGTTCACTCTGTGCCTGCTTTCTATGCGTAAAATAATGACTCAATCAGGGGTTTGCCCTGCTTCTGTCTTGCTTATCTCTATTCATCTCTGGAACAATAAGAATATCAACTCCATGAAAGAAATACCAACACTAAGAACTTAGGGTGTGAACTCAGGAAGCCTGCTTAGTTTCTGGAAGCTTACACTTGGGATACCCATTCCTACAACATGACTTTTACTCTCCTGGCACCCATGACTTCCCTATCAGTAGCATACTGACTTCCCACGTCAGCTGTGACCTCAGCCCAGGAAATTATCCACGTCAGTAAGTCTCAGAGGACCTTTAAATAAGGACATGGGCCACTATCGTCTCGAGGGATGAGGCTGCTGGTCAGCCTCCGCAATACATTAGTGTGTCTAAATTTCTTTTGAGGAGGTCTTATGAAAACATCCAGTACTTTCCATCCCCACTCACCAAAATCCTGTCAAACGCAGAAGGGGTCCCTCCTCGTTGCACGTGTCCAAGAATGGTCACCCGGGTATCAAAGCCCAGCTGCTTCACCACAAGCTGTGGAGAAGGGTGTCCATCAGAAAACAGAGAACTAAACAGACCTCACTGGTGTAGCCACAGGATGCTGGCACTCACGAAAGGGTGATCTACTTGGTCCTCAGATGGAAATGCTAAAACAGATCATTGCTTCATTTCTCCTTGTAGGAACAGCTATGCACAATGCTAAAACTTATTTTCCAAATAATGCTTTCACTTTTTGATATTCCTGCTGTTTGTTTGTTTATTCTGATTTGGTTTAGGCTGCTGGAAACAATATATTTAGGCCAGGTTGGCCTTGAACTTAACAATCTTCCTGAGTAAGCACCCTGAGTTTTAGGGTTATGGACAAGAATGGACACACTCAGACTACTAAAATTAAAATCTCTAAAAAGAAAGAAAGAAAGAAAGAAAGAAAGAAAGAAAGAAAGAAAGAGAGAGAG
>LOEQ01005846.1:50559-64528 GCA_001685075.1 Bramus lutescens | reverse complement strand
CAACAGTCTTCCACATCTCTGAATCATTGCCCAGAGATCTGTGGCTTGTGACAATTCACTGCGCAATCAGGCTTCAGGTAAGTCAGGAAGAAGACATAAGGGGACCAGATATGACTTCTAAGGAGGTAGAGACCACTGAGGTAATGTCCTGTGTGATAGCAATCCTCAGTCTTTGGGTCATAAAAAAGTGGCAGTAAATGGGATAACCTGTCTTAATTAGGCATCTAAGTAATGGCCCCAGATAAGCAGGACGAAAACAGAGGAAACTCCCTCCCCGTGGCAACAGCTGCACTCTGGCCATCTGCTATAGCTGGCTTATTTCAAGTTAAGGATGCTGAACCTCATTTTTCTCGCCATGATGTAACTTTAATCAGTAGCTTTGCCACATAAGTGTTTATTTCAGCAAAGCCTATTTGGTTCATGACTTGAATTATTGTCCTCCTTTGAGACTGTTATTCAAAAGCAATGTTCTATTGCCCACACACAGCCTTTCCCAGACAGTGCTCCCGTGCTTGCTGGCTATAAATAAAATTGGTCTGTGATATAACGCTTACATAATTTTCTTGTAGAGCAGTGATAAGATTGTTTCAAAAATAAGGGAGAGAAAAGTAGCGTCCTTATTAATTAATATCTCTGCCCTGAAAACTACGCATGCTTTTAAAGAGTCCCTCCCAGGCTGTATTAGGCCTTCATGGCGGATATCCACCCTACCCTAATAAGTAACTATATTTTGAAGAACAACATACAACAAACTCCTGAAAGGGAAATAAAGGAACATGGATCAAAATAGTTAGGAAACAGAAGAGACTAAAAGTTCCCACACACCATGGAAAGAAATGTCACAACACCTCACCCCATCTGGAGGCTGGCGGTGAGAGGAGCAGGATTTAAAACTAGAGAGTCCAGCACATGTCTGAGTTCAGTGATGATAAAGTCTTGAACGGCAAACAAGAGTTGATTCTGTAATCCTGACTTCATTTAATCACCGTGATTGCATTACAGGGTGTAAGAGCCACCTAGACACAGAACTACTGCTTTTGGATGAAAGAGAATCAACAGTTCCAGCTGTTTCTCCATGGCAACATCGAAAAGAGAACCATGCAGTCACAGGCTGCGTGGGCAGATCCTCAGCAGCAGGCTTGACCTCGTTTTTTGGGCAGCCAGCAAGTTTTCAAGTGTTCAAAAAAGCCATCCAAATTGGCCACCCCAAAAGGCCTTGTGGTTCCTTACCCAAGCAACATATCCAGACTCCCAATTACCTCTGAGAGCTTCAGGCACATGTTTTCCTCCCAGCTTTCCTCAGGTGGAGACTCCGGAAGGAACACCCAGTCGGCACCGCAAGCCAAGGCACTCACCAAGGCCAAGTAACTGCGTGGGAAGAGAGTGATTAATAGTCAGGGAGGAAGGAGCCTGCTGGTAAGGCTCGTGGGCCACGGTCCCCCTTGCTCAGAGACAACCTTGGGCTGCTCTGGCCTTTGCGACCCTGCAGGAGCTTTATGGGTCCTCTGTGACTGCCCCCCATAGCAATGCACAATGTGGAGCCCTCACACAGATGCCGCTATGGCTGAACCTACCACGATGGTGTCTGCAGATACCTACCCACAGTGTCTCCCCATCACCTCCAGGACGAAGGTCCTCTGATGGCTGGAAGAGCAGTACAGGGCACACGTTACCATTTACAACAAGCAAGTGTACTTACAGCCATCGCTGACAGACAGCCTGCTTCATAACTATGGCTGGCACCAAGCTCCCAAAAGCTGACTCATTTTCTACAAAAAGCAAGCTCTAATGCAAGTGTTTCAGACCTAAGGAGTAATGAGGCTTCAATAATAACTGCATTTGGAGGGAGGTTTTTGTTTTCTGAAACACGCTCTCATATACCCCACTCTGACAATGAACTCTCTGAGTAGCCAGGGTGGGTGACCTTGAGCTTCTGATCCTTCTCTCTCCACATCCAAGATGCTAGGCCTACAGGCAGGCACTACCACCTGCAACTTACGTTGTACAGAAAATCAAACCTAGGGCTTCCTGCATGCTAGGCAAGCACCATATGAACTAAACTACATCCTCAGTACCTGCTTCTAGTCACATATTTACACCCATTACTTGTTCTCTAAGACTTCTTTATTCTTTTAAGGTGATTTCCTATGGCCTTTTCTAAAAAGCATCACCATGAACTAAGTTGGATAATTCTTCTTAAAAGTCATGGGTCGGCCAGGCTCATATCCGCCATCACAGAACTGGAGAGCCAACGAAGTTGGGGGTTTAAGTCCATTCTGGTCTACAGTGAGAATCATAAAGCCATAGGCTGGCTATATCCACGTGAGCACACAAGCATGGATGCTACTACAAATCTACTCCATCAACACATAGTGACTGTCTTTCCTTGCAGTGGAAAAATCCTACTGTTCTGAGCCATTCTTCCAGCCTAAAGAGGTGATGAGTTTTTCCAGTGCCACAGAGTTCAGTGGACAGAGGACGGCTAAGAACCAGACATATATACAAAGGACCCCAAGAAGTCCTACCCTCCTTCAGTAATGCTTGTTCCAATGTTCCAAGCTTCATGCTACCTATTCAAAATAAAAGGCCTATCCGACTTGCTATTTCCCAGGATTGTCATGAAAAGGCTCCCAGGACCTCCCTGATGCTCTCGAGAGATGTTAGTGGTGCCTCCTTGTGGGTCTACATCACCGCAAATTAGTTCATCTCATCTGTAGCTTAGAATCCTAAAAGTGACACTGTAATGTCTCACTCCACGAACGAGTGTGCCAACCTCACTGAATGACTCTCTTTTTGTGGTATTCCATGAGAAGAGCCTGGGGGAGGAGGGCTTTAGATCATTATCATTTCCTTCTGTTTTCCAGCTTCTTGCCCATAAGCACACTTAGAAAAATATGAATATGTTATCTGCAGAATGTGCAGAAGCCAGCAGTAATAACCTATTAGTTTCTCTAAGTCCTTTTACCTCTGGGCAGTGGTCATGATGGCATCAACAACTTCAATAATTCTATGCAGAGCCGAATCTGTACCAATGGTCATGTCTGTGCCACAGAAGTCATTGTCAATGGAGCCCACCATGCCCACCACATTGAGGTAGGAGTGCTTCTCCACTGCGTCTTTATCGATCTCACCTGCATTGGGGACAAGAAACACACTTCACATTCAGGAAGAGGTGCCATGTATCCTTGTGCCCCACCAGATGTGAATTGAAAGACAATGGCCATGGGATAAAAATCAAGTACTCTAAGCTCTGCTTTTTTATGAATTTCCCCAGAATTATACACACCCTGAATCAGTACACTGAAGGAAAAAGAAGCCAGAGGAAGACAGAAGGGATTACACAAAATGTAAGTTGGCACTGGGCATTAAGCAAGAACATAGAATTATAAAAAAAAATTTTTTAAAAAAAATCCAAAGTTTTCAGTTTAAGATAAAAACTTAAATTTTTGTTAGCAATGGCTTTGGACAGTAATGACTTTCAATAAGGGTGTTGTGGGACAATGGCTTTATCCTGTAAAGATTTGTTTCTTATACTTGTTTAATAAAATGCTGATTGGCCAGTAGCCAGGCAGGAAGTATAGGCTGGGTGACCAGGAAGGAAGTAGGGGTGGGGCAATGAGAACTGGAGAATTCTAGGAAGAGGAAAGAGTCAATCTGCAGTCGTCACCCAGACACAGAGGAAGCCAGACATAGACCAAGCAAGATGTGACTACCTCACCAAAAAAGGTACCAAGTTACATGGCTAATACAGACAAGAATTGTGGGCTAATTTAAGTTAAAAAGTTAATAAGAAGCCTGAGCTATAGGCCAATCAGTTTATAATTAATATAGACCTCTGTGTATTTTATTTGGGACTAAACAGCTATGGGACCCGGTGGGACAGAAACCTTGGTCAACATAAGGGCACATCATAATTTCATAATTAAGTACTTTAAAAACTTATGGTCACTTTAAAATCAATTTCTTAAAGATGCCCATACAACTAGTTGGTACATGTGCAGCTAGAACACCTCTCAGATAAATACATCTGGTCAGGTAGTTCTGCACAGATGAAATTCGAATAGTGTATGTATGTGTGTGTAGAGGGTGCCTAGTCCTTTACCGATGGTCACCAATGGGTTAGTGAATTAAAAGATGGGTAAGGCCTCTCTGTTCTATTTCCTGGGTAGATTTGTCTGTCTGTTTTTCAAGACAGGATTTCTCTGTGTAGTTTTGGCTATCCTAGAACTCGCTCTGTAGACCAAGCTGGCTTCTAACTCACAGAGATAGATTTTTGAAGGTTGTTTTGTATTTTGATTTTTTTTAATGAAATTTGAGGACATGTTTTACCTAAAGCTTTCAATTTTCATGATGTTATTATTTGAGCAACACACCCTTGTGGGTTATACTTGATATAGAATTGGAACTATATAATAACAGCTTTAAAGAGACAGAGACAACATTTCATGCAGAGTTCTCAGACATTTTTTCTTAAGTAACAGCAAAATTGATTCAAAATTAAAAATAAAAAATGAGTAAAAGCAGATCAGCATCTTCTAATTAAACACTTGCAACACATAAGTTTGGAAACATCCCAGCATAGCAGGAGGAAAGCAGTGTGAAGGCTTGGAAGTGTGGAAGTTGACATCCAAGGGCTGGTATGCACCCAGACCATGGTCACAGTTGCTTGGTTTCCCCTGGGACTCGTCAAATGGAAAATGGGGGTGTATATGACTGCTGTCATGAGGGATTCCCTAGACCTAGCACACAGTGGGACTTACTGTCATTACTACTCCTATCTGAGGTACAGATTTAAATCCTGTGGCGCCAAATTCTGAAATAAGACCACAGCCACAATTCGACTACAACAGAACAAAACGGGACTGGGTGTGGTGCACACCTTTAATCCCCAGGATGTAGGAGGCAGATGCCTTGGGCGCCTATCTCTGAGTTCAAGGCCAGTCTGGTCTATATAGTGAGACCAAAGCTCAAATACTAAAGTGAAATAAAAATTAAAAGGTTAGCTCCAAAGTATGTATGCTCATGTCAATTATCGATAAAATAACTCCTATTTTTGCTCCCTTAAGGAATGTCTGACTTTGCAAGCTCCTGAAAAGCACTGACAGGGAAAACATGAAGCAGGTAACTCCGTGAAAGGCGGAAACAGAAATGGGAACATACCATTCTTAGCCAGTTCTTCCAGCAGTCCATTCCACTCCTTCCGAAAGAGGTTGGCTCCTGTGAGACTTCCATCCCCGCCAATCACGCATAGGTTGGTGATGCCCAAACGCACCAAGTTACAGGCAGCTTTCAGGCGCCCTTCCCGGCTGCGAAAGGCCTGGCAACGGGCACTGCCGATGATCGTCCCACCCTGGAGAGGACATAAATCACGCTCACTGACAGGAAGCCCGAGGGATCGGCACAGGAATCGATCGACTATATATGTAGAACGTTCCACATATTTTCCTCATTTTCATCTCTGCAATCAGTCTACTGTCAAAGCCCGAGTGCCGAGTGCCCCACTGGGAATCCATGAAGAAACACGCTAGCCTGGTGCCCATGAAAGATAAATGGGGGGACAGAGCAAATGTCTACAGGGTCACCACAGCCTCCCAGCTTGTTTGAGTCAAAGCAGTTCCAACAGATGACCAGGTACACACAGAGGGAAAGATATGTCAGCACTTCATTGGACATCAGTCATTATCTGAAGAGCAAACCTGTCCTGCCTCAGTGAGCTGTGCATCGTCGAACCAAAGGATTATGAAAGGTGTGCAGCTTCCACGATTGCACCTAAAGCTATAGTCCTGGAGTGGCTGCCCCCACCAGGGTCTGCACTATATCCAAAGGTGAGAATGAACCTGTGCCTCTCAGCAAAACCTGCCATTCACAACCATGAGTGCATTTCCTTGTTTGCTATCTCTATCACAACAGCAAAATGAGAATGTTCTGTGTTGGTAACGAGCTATGTCTGGGAAGCATTACTCGCCTAATTATGAATGGGTCAAACGTCCTTCACTCTCTTTCCAGGCATGCAGCAAAGCTAAGAACTTTCCAAGTGCAATCTCAGTCTTTTGACAGTTGTTGAAGTACACACCCCCTTAGCACCTTCAGTGTGATTTTGCCAATTTTACTTATACTAAAAAAGTATTCAAGCCGGGCATCGTGGCTCTCACCTTCAATCCTAGCACTTGGGAGAGAGACAGGTGGACCTCTGTAAGTTCCAGGGCAGCCTAGTCTACAGAGCGAGTTCCAGGACAGCCAGGGCTACACAGAGAAACTTTGTCGTGAGAAATAAAAAAAAAAAAGACTCAAGATGAGTCAGAGATTAATCCTTAGGTTTTAGAAGCTCAAGTCACAAATAAAGAGAATTTTATAGACTTTTCTTTCTACAGCATCTTTTTTTCTCAACTAATTTGAACCCTTTCTTAAGTCAAAATATTTCAGGAGTATATGAGACATCCTGGACAGATTTCTTTTAAATTCAAAGCAAGCAACTGTTTTGCCTGAAGCAGCAATTACTTCTTCCTTGTGCACAACACAGAAATTAGCTGTGTCTGCTTCAAGCTAGAGCAGGGATGAAGTGCCCTGTTAAATCCACAACTCTAGGGGCTGCCAGGCAGAATCATTCCCCAGTTTTGTTTCACTCAGTGCCAGGAGATATGTAAAAACCCACTGGGCACAAAGATTTGCCAAAAGCACATAGCACCAGCAAACTGAAGTAACGTCTATATTCCTCTGCTCAAAAAAAAAAAAAAGAAAAGAAAAGAAAATTCCAGAAGTAACACAATGAACAGTAGGCTGAGGTGGAGATATACAAGCTTGTATTAGAAGGATACTTCCTGAGTTAAGGTAATGCTGATGTTTTTAAGACTTAATAAAAGGGCCTGGAAGATGACTCAATGGTTAAGACTACTTGCTGTATAATCATTAGGACCAGAGTTCAGAGTCCAGCTCCCATGTAACATGCCAGGTATTCTGCAAATAGCTGTGACTCCAGCTCCAAGAGATCCAATATCCTTTTCTGGCATTCCTATGCACAGGTGCACAGACAAGCACACACACTCACACAGGCACACACATACTCACATGAAATAAATAATAATGAAATGACCCATATTGTAGATTGAATGTGAAATAGATCCCACAGGCAGCTGTGTCTGAACTCTTGGTCCTCAAGTAGTAATGCTACTGTTTGGGAAGAATTGTGGCTGCTTTGACAGTGGCTGAAATCCAAGTGGGTTGCTGGGGTGATCTTCGAAGGTGATAAGTACCTGGGCTTCTGGCCCCAGCTCTCTGCTTTTGATCTGCCAAGGTGTGAGAAGCCATGCAAGAATCTGCCTCTGCTATAAGCTCGGCCATGACATGAGATGCCTGCCATCATGGGCTGCACTGCTTAGCCCCTCAACCTTGCTCTCTTGATGAGAAGGACTACATCCTCTGAATCATGAACCAAATAAGTCCTCCCTCAAGTCCCTTCAGTCAGATATTTGTCACAGAGACAAGAAAAAGGGACACAGTAAGCAATGGGTGTTTTCTGTCCTTATAATTACTTTAATGCTTATAATTGGCTAGCTAATAATAATTAAATACTAATATAATAGTTTGCTAGTTTATAATTAGCTAGCTGGAATGAGAACTCACTTTAGAACCTACTGAAGCTTAAGCATAGAATGTTTCAAACTAAAATGGTGACATTAATACAGAGAAATAAAGAGCAACATGGTACCTACCACTTGTAGAATGCTGGAGACACTCTCCCAGTTGGCTTCCACAATATTGGAGCCTCCATCCACCATACCTTGGTAACCCTGGATGTGAAAAGATAAAAAGATGCTGGACTTCACATTAATTTACATAGACCCACAACTTATACAAAACAAAAAGACAAGTGGCAATGAGCCTAGCTTTCAAGGTGACTGTCAGGAGACAATGCAAGTGTTGCCTAAAAGTAGTAAACCATGGTTAAAAAAACACAGATAAAGAAACAAAGAAAACTCCCTAGAAAATTTGCTTCTACGAAGCCTGGAAGCAGTGGCCCGGGTGCATGATGGGTTCAGAACCTAGTCTGCATTGTGAAGAAATGGAGTCTACCTAGGGTGCCAGGGTCTTCATCCAAATTCACATGCTTCTGAGCCAGAAAGAAAACAGTGAAAGGTGCAGCCATAATGGCAGCCATAACTCAGGAATGGTCTCAAAAGACCAGGACACAGCATTGTACCCACTAAAGGACTTTGACAATGGAACATGAGGATCCGCCAAGTTCCCACACAAAGGGCCATTGCAGCAAGGTCTGGCATTCAATGGTAGGGTAAAATAAGAGACCCATGGAGAGAAGGTGGTCACAGATTGCACACCAAGCTGGAGGGGAAAAAAAAAATCCTGGGTGGACAGCCTTGTCTTGTTCCTGATTTTAGTGAGATTGCTTTCAGTTTCTCCATTTAATTTGATGTTGGCTATAGGCTTGCTGTAAATTGCCTATTATTGTGTTTAGGTATGTCCTTGGTATCCCTGATCTTTCCAAGAGCTTGAACACAAAGGGATGTTGGATTTTGTCAAAGGCTTTTTTCAGCATCTAATGAGATTATCATGTGTGTGTGGTTTGGTGTTGTCTGTGTTTCAGTTTATTTATGCGGTGGGTTACATCGGCTGATTTTCATATATTGGACCATCTCTGCATCTATGGGATAAAATCTACTTGATCATGGTGGGTGATCTTTTTAATGTACTCTTGGATTTGGTTTGCAAGATTTTTTGCATCTACGTTCATAGGGAAATGGGTCTGTGATTCTCGTTCTTTGTTAAATCTTTGTGTGGTTTGAGTATCAGGATAACCGCGGCCTCATAAATTGAATTTGGTAATTTTCTTCTGGAACAGCTGGAGTTTGAAAAGCATCCTGAGATTGTCTCAGAGCTGGATTCAGGTAAACCTTTTGTAGCATCACTATCTACAGTATTTCTGCAGCATCCACACTGCTCCTCACTCAGTCACTACAGGCCGTTTTACTATTTAATCATGCCACACAGTGAACAGAAATGTTCCTTTTCCTCTTATTCTTTTCATTTGATTGTTGGATTTTGTTTGTTTGTTTGTTTATTGGCACAAAGTCTCACACAGCCCAGATTGGCCTTGAATTTACTGAGCAGATGAGGATGGCCTTGAACTTCTGATGCTTCTGCCAACAGCTGCCAAGTACTGGGATTACAGGTGTGCACTGCACTGGCACACCCAGTCTTATTCGGTGCTGCGAATTGAAGTCAGGGCTTCCCATGTGCTAGGCAAGCATTCTACCAACTATTCTACATACGAGTCCTAAATACTGATTTGATACTTTAAAATGTGTTGGTTGGTTTGCTTTTTACAAAGAATTTTGCTAATTAGAAAACAAGGGAAAATGCTCTACACGCCTTAACATATTTAAAGGTGCTTGCAATAATACTTTAAATATTTTGCATAGTCTAGCTATGTATGGTGAAGGAAGCAATCAGAAACTTCAGAGGAGAATGATTCAACTACTCTTGCATTTAAAGCTTCACTGTACACGTGGTAACTTGCTGGGAAATGACTCATTCTTTAGTTTGCAAAGTCCTTGTGCTCACATCACATCAGAAAAATCACGGCCACCTGCAGCTTTGAGCTGCTTTTACTCAAAAGAAGCGATTGCCAATTAGGAGAACTAATTTTACCTTAATTTATTATCATGTAGAAAGTGAGATCATTTTTTTTTTCCTTTTGGGAAAAACACTTATCCTAATCTTGCCAAACCACTTTCTAAAATTCCATTTTGTACTCTGCCTTCAAAGCCAGTTTCATGACTCACCTAAGAAAAGCAAACCATTGGGCCTTTTAAAATCATACTAAGTTCTTAACCAAAGAAGCCACTCTACCAGCTTTATTTACTCTACTTCAGAGGATGATTCTAAAGAGACCCATCAGCCACCAGAATTTCTCTTATCACATCATTCACTGCCATGACAATACAGGTCACACACAGGCTCTGATTTATACTGAACAGCACTTGACTGGGCATCAGTGACCCCCCCCCCAACTGATTCTGAAGTAACGCACTGCTTTATTTAGAGGACCTTGTGGCCACTATTGACTCCACCATAAACAAAATAAGACCCAGCCAACTCACTCCAAGTAATCAAATTATTTTTTCAGAATTAAAGGGCCATTTGGAAAATTATCATCTAATATTAAATCAGGCCCTTTCCTTTCTTAGTCTTGTTGGATGGATCTATGGTCAGTTAAAGTGCTATATTATTTGTGTTTTAATAAATAAAGCTTGCCTGAAGATCAGAGGGCAAAGCAACCACACTAGTCAGCCATACAGGCCAGGGAGTGGTGACACACACCTTTAATCCCAGGACTCAGCAGACAGGGGTCCAGGGATCTCTGTAAATTTCAAAGCCACCCTGAGCTACACAAGATCAATTCAGAAACAGATCCAGGTGGTGATGGTTCATACCTTTAATTCCCGTGTTTGGGAGTCACACACTTTTAATCCCAGCACTAGGGAGGTGGAGACAGGAGCGATATGGCTGGGCAGAGAGAGGAATATAAAGGGAGAAGAGACAGGAATTCACTGGATTGTGGAGTCTGAGGATTTGTGAAGACAGAATCTCGTCCTTTCAGTTTAAAGATTTGGTAGAAGCAAAAAGTCTCTCTAGTGGCTGGCTGCTTTGCTTTCCTGATCTTCAATTTGAACCCCAATATCTTGTCTCAGGTTTGGATTATTCATGTGACAGTAGGTTTCTTGTCACCTGACAGATTCACCTGTCTCCATGTGAATTTCTAAATGTTTCTGCAACAAAAAAATGCTTGAAAGCAGGAATGTTGAGAGTCTCTGAATAGCTATTTGATTTTTGTATTCATATATTTATATTAGTAAAAACCATTGGTCAAAACTAGCTGCTCAAAAAAGGGGGGCACAAAAGTTCCCTATGTCAATGGTTTTCTCTTTTCTTTTTATGGTTTGAGACAGGGTTTCTTTGTTGCAGCCTTGGTTGTCCTGAAACTCTGTAAACCAGGCTGGCCTCAAACTCACAGAGATCCACCTGCCTCTGCCTACTGAGTGCTGGAATTAAAGGCCGCATTTTTCTTTATTTTTAAGATTTTGTTCCGTGTGTGTGTGTGTGTGTGTGTAGGTGTATAGGTACTCTTAGAAGCCAGAAAAAGCATCAGATACCCTGCAGCTGGTGTTAAACACAGTTGTGAACCTACTGAAATAGGTGCTAGGAACTGAACTACAGGCCTCTGTAAGAGTAATAAGCACTGTGTGGGATTTTTAATTTAAATATATATTAAATTATAATTTCTTCATTTTCCTTCTTCCACTTTCTCCCTCCAACCCTTCCAATCCACCCCTCCTATTGTTCCCTCTATATATTTGTATTTGTGTATGTGTGCATATGTCTATGAATATATATATNGTCCTTTCAGTTTAAAGATTTGGTAGAAGCAAAAAGTCTCTCTAGTGGCTGGCTGCTTTGCTTTCCTGATCTTCAATTTGAACCCCAATATCTTGTCTCAGGTTTGGATTATTCATGTGACAGTAGGTTTCTTGTCACCTGACAGATTCACCTGTCTCCATGTGAATTTCTAAATGTTTCTGCAACAAAAAAATGCTTGAAAGCAGGAATGTTGAGAGTCTCTGAATAGCTATTTGATTTTTGTATTCATATATTTATATTAGTAAAAACCATTGGTCAAAACTAGCTGCTCAAAAAAGGGGGGCACAAAAGTTCCCTATGTCAATGGTTTTCTCTTTTCTTTTTATGGTTTGAGACAGGGTTTCTTTGTTGCAGCCTTGGTTGTCCTGAAACTCTGTAAACCAGGCTGGCCTCAAACTCACAGAGATCCACCTGCCTCTGCCTACTGAGTGCTGGAATTAAAGGCCGCATTTTTCTTTATTTTTAAGATTTTGTTCCGTGTGTGTGTGTGTGTGTGTGTAGGTGTATAGGTACTCTTAGAAGCCAGAAAAAGCATCAGATACCCTGCAGCTGGTGTTAAACACAGTTGTGAACCTACTGAAATAGGTGCTAGGAACTGAACTACAGGCCTCTGTAAGAGTAATAAGCACTGTGTGGGATTTTTAATTTAAATATATATTAAATTATAATTTCTTCATTTTCCTTCTTCCACTTTCTCCCTCCAACCCTTCCAATCCACCCCTCCTATTGTTCCCTCTATATATTTGTATTTGTGTATGTGTGCATATGTCTATGAATATATATATTCCTAAATACATAAATATAACCTGCTCAGCCTCTACATTACTAGTGTGTATATGATTTTAATAGACATGCTAACACAAAAATTAAAAATCTAATAAGGCCCCAACCTTACACAAAGAACTTTAGGCAACTAAGGAATTCTGAGAATAGTAGTGTTCCCCAGGGAATAGCCTCCAAAATGGTTGTCCAATACCATGTGCTCAGTCCTGAAATGACGCACTTACAAGCAAGTGATGGGTCATTTCTCTAGTCTCACTCTGGAGCCCAGACATCGGGATCCTCCTACTTCAGCTTCCTGACTTCAGATTCATGGGAATCCTCCTGTTTCAGATTCTGAGCCAATGGAATTACAGGCATGAGTCACCACGCCAGGGTTACCAGTGATTTTTGAAATTCAGGACCTTGGCCTAATTTTGCACACAGGAAAGGTCCACACAGAATCTGAGACTGTAGAGTCTTTCGTTCCCCGGCCTAGAGGGCTGTGATCACCTTTCTGCCAAGGCTGTGAACTAAAGTAAAGAACTTCACAGTCAGCCCATTAAAAAATGTTCTCAGTGGCTTAATTACTTCATGGAAAATTCCTACAGAGAAAGAAGCCATGGAACTTGTCCTTGGTAAGGCTGGGTCAGCTCTAAAATAGATTAGAACATGGCAAGCCATTATATAGCCCTGTACTTGGAGCATGAGCAAACAAACCGCTAATACACTGACTTGATTTATTAATCAATTTATTAATCATTAGATTCCCTTAAGCCAAAGCTAACAGTGCTCAATTTCGGGAATGCTATCTACTTAACAGTCACAGCAGGAAGGAGGCAGGTCATCCTTCCTCCAGGATAGCAGTCATATTTACATGGGGTGATTATGACATCCTCAGTGGGCACTCACTCAGCCTCGCTGTGACTACCACAATGACAGTGGAGATGGCAACACTGGGCGGAGAAAGTCCATCCTCTTTTGCAATTTAACAATGCTGTGTGTTTGGACTGTCTGAAACTGTCATGACAATGAGATGGCTGTGGGAATTATCAGGTCAGAAATGACATATAAATTTAGTGTAAGACCTAGCATGGTTTTAGCACTTATTAAAAAACAGTACTCACACCTGCAGCTATTATCATTACCAAGACATATCCTGGCCAGTGTTCCACAGAAAAGGGCAGGAATTCATCATATGGATTGGCCTTTTATAAATTAGTGCAAGTCAACCAGCTCTCTTAAGAGTCATGCATGTAGGTACAAAGGCTGGGCCTGGCAGAGTGCACTGGTGAACAGCCTACAGGAGACAGCGTGTGCTGATGCAATACCATTCCGCCTTCAAATGCCACTGCTAGTAGTTTCAGGCAGATATAGTGGTTAAGTAGTTTGGGTATTAAGGAAGTTTGATGCACACAAATGATTATGTTAGAAATCCTTGTGAGGTGCTTGAATGAGATGTCGATAGCATTGCTTAAATGTTGAAACATTGGTGGGGATAGTGGAACCCAGCCATCAGAACAGGAGGAGTAGTGTTTGATGACAGCAATGAACAACCAAGAGATGTTCAAAAAGGCAGCACTGATACTGTGTGTGACCTGTTTTCTGACTAAGGAATCTTAGCAGCTGGCATCATGCATGCATTTCAAGAGCATAAGCACTAGCTGGATTACAGCAGGAGACAAGAACTCACCAGATTACAGCAGGAGACAAGAACTCACCAGATTACAGCAGGAGACAAGAACCCACCAGATTACAGCAGGAGACAAGAACTCAC
>LOEQ01005846.1:37748-48854 GCA_001685075.1 Bramus lutescens | reverse complement strand
GTGTTGTTATTTCGGGGTATAAGCTAGCTGTGCAGGAGCCAGGTGGGATGAAAAGCAGGCCCGCTCCCCTTTCACTACATAGATCTGTGAGGACATGGCTCTCCTCTTCCTTATTTCTTTACATCTAACACATTTCCAATTGAAATTGAAATCTAGAATAGCAAGATTAGCTGCTAAAATGGTAAGAATTCTCCAGGAGTTCATTCCTATATAGGCTGAGAGATGATCTTGGACAGCATGTATAAATCCTTCATTTAAAGGCAAAAGACATGTAGGTGACATTTTTGCAAACATCTCTAGGAACAGTTCTTTGAAAATCTGCAGAAAACCTTTGACAATAGGATAGTAAACCTACACAATAAACTAAAAGCAATGAAACACCTGACTTCTTCAGCCACAATGCTCCCAGATTAATTTCACTTTTTCCTATTCTGGGTTGGATCCACCTAATCCAGGCAGACTGCTCAGGACGTGGTCTTTCCTGTAGAGTATTTATTAGTTTTGTCTTATCACTACTGAGGAGCTATGGCTTTCTGTGGGCTCTTAAAGAAAGTACCCAGCTTAAGCGCAATTAAAACAAACAGGAGAGAAAGTAATGAATGATCAGTTAACATAGGGTTAACATAACTGGGTTAACCCACCAACCCCTTCCATCTCTCCTGGAATGGAGCCCAAGGGCTCCACATGCATCACACGTAGGCCTGACCCAGATCTACAGGCCTGCAAGTAGCAGCTAGACGAAATAGTTCAGCCCAAGCAGGCGCCAGGCTTTTGCCAGAAACACCATAGTTTCCAGGTTCATACATTTTCAGAAGAAATGGGGAAGGAGGAAAGAGGCTCAGGAGGATGAGGATGAAGATGAAGAGCGGAGTAGGAGAAGGGAGAAGGAACAAAGGAGAAGAGAGGAAAGGAGAGGGAAGGAGAACCCATTATTTAATTAATACTAATCCGTTTAACTGTTCTAATCTGCTAATAACACTGAAAGTTCTAGGCAAACTGAGAAACTGGAGTATACATGAACAAACGTGTTGGGATGAATCACTAAATGATGCTTAAAAACACAATACCAGGAACCTTTTAAATTCAAATCCAATTGGTTGAGAATAGCAGTCTCTAATGAGAGGGACTGTGCCTCCAGGAAACAGTGCCACCTGGAAACAATCCTGACTGGCATGATTATGGGGAGGAGGTGCCTCTGGCATCCAGTGGGTAGAGGCAGGATGCTTCTTAAAACTGTAATGCACAGACTCCCATTCCCCACCCCTGATATCCCATCCCAAACAGCACAGGGCTGGTGATAGTGAGGCTAATAAAAAAAGCCTAACTATTAGGCAACTCATGATTCCCAGGTCACGGAGTGTATCGGTTCAGTCACATGCCTCAGTTCTGTGCCTGGCCACAACCAATGGGGTCAAAGGTGAGCATGTCTTCTTGTCCTGCAACCAGCCAGCAAATAGCCCCCATGGGGTTAGTACTCAAAACTCTTCCACATTTTCTACCAGTGAGGGAGAGACACAGAAGATTTCTGTTTTCTTCCTTCCCTTCCTCTTTTTTCCCCTTGTCCACCCCCATTCTTTTTCTTTTAGGGGTTTTGAGGCAAGATCTTATGTAGCCTAGGCTGGCCTAGAACACACTAGGTAATCAAGGATGACTCTGAACTCCTAAAGCTTTCCTGCCTCCATCATACCCAGAACAAATAATTCTCCCTTGGGTCAAATAAGGACACTGGATCAAAGGGTTATTCTCTCATTTCCAGGCACTGGGCTGCTTGTGAATTTCCACAATCCCTCACCTAACCCTGAAGAGGATTCTAAAGGTTTGCATTTTCAAGGCTGTGTGGCTGTGACGATAAACGTGGCCTGAGGCAACCAGGAGCTTGGTGGAGGCCATCCTGCAGGCGTCACTTTCTGTACAGAATGGTAGAGCCCCTCACACCAGGTAGACTGAGCCAGGATTATACTTAGCTTCCTTCTAGGACACCAGGGCTTTGCTGTCAAGCAAGTGACGCAATAGCTTACAGATTTTCTGGTCTTTTTGGATTTTAAAATTACAGAAGCAAAAGTTTTACATCTATATAGATGATGACACTCCCAATTGATTTAACTTCAGTAATACTGCTACTGAAAAAAGAATCTTACACATATGCCAAGTCCTACAGCATCATTGACTCCTCTCTCATACTGAGGCTTCCAGCTCCTTAGACTGAACATCTATTCATTTCCTCCAACTCAACAGAGGAAGGGAGCCTATGACTGTGTGAGCCAATCTAATAAATCCTGTCATATGATTACATATTGTTGGTTCTGTTTCTCTAGAGACCTCTAATGTGGAGAATAAATCTGGTTAACCTCAAAAGAAAGATCAAAAGCCTTTCACTGTAGGCCTATAAGAGGATCTCCCTATCAGTTGTTTAATTTTTAAATGTGCAGAGTCTGGTAGACACAGGTCTGAAGCTAGCTAATAACAGCAGAACTCAGACAGACAATCACAAGACAGGAAGGATGAGGAAGAACAAAGTACAGACACACAAGACATGGCAACTACATACACGGAGCATCTGAAGAAGCACTAAGGGTTTACCAGTTTCAAGCACAGGTTAAAAAGCACAGCCAACATGTCTTCCCCAACTAAATTCTAGTCTCTTCCCCAATGAATAATATTCAAGACAGAGTTGGCTCTTCATGGAACAGTGGGTTTCTCAACATTGTTTGGTCTGACACTTGGAACCAATTGATTCTTCAAGGACTGCCTTATCTGGTTTAAAAGGCGTTAGGCAGGATTCTGGTGCTACCATCTAGATGACAGGAACAATTCTCCCTCTAACAATGAGATCATCAAAAAATGTCATCAAGCAATGGCAAAAGTCCTTGGATCTAAGTCATCCCCAACTAGGTTTGGGGATCATAGGGCTGAGTTCTTTCTGGCCCTACAAAGGACACAGAGAACATCAACTGTTTGGGGAAGAATTCAGTTTGACTGTTAAATAACAGAAATAACTTCGGTCTTAACCTCAAACACCCTAAGAGCTACTAGCCAGATCAAAGAGACTCATGGGGAACTTTCTCCTTTCTAAGGTGCTTAGGTACTTAGCTGCATACAGTAAGAGCAGAGGACACTAGCCCTGTGGCCTGTGTGAAAATCACATAGGCTCCTTGGGGGATCATTCTGTAGACTCTAAGTCGCTAGCAAATGTGAAACCACTGCTAATTTTAACAGGAAGCCTCATCTGGCACTGCTCCAACCCCAAAGATCTCATGAAAACCACATTTGCTAAATAGGAACTGCTCTCAGGCTCAAGACAGGAGAAGGCAAGAGAGAGGTTGGGGCAAGGAGGAAAGAATCCACCTCATGTTCCCATGTAAGCTCTGAAACAGAAGCAGAAGAAACCACAAAGATCCAGGTGAAATATGATCATGGCACTTGAAGCCCAGTGGCCAAATGGATAAGTCGATGGCCTCCCTTCAGAGACCCTAACACACAAATGCAAACTCTCAGGGGAGGAGGAAGAGGAGACAGAGGGCTCGTGCCCTGCGTGGCATGGATCCTAATCTGTGCTTATACCTCACGGAGCAGAATAAGGGATGGCAGCAGTCAGGACCAGAGACCAGGCGTGGAAATTCACAAGGAGAATTTGACCTTCACAAGCTCCAACACTAAATGTTAAAAAGGTCTGAATGGACTAAGGGTTAGAACCATTGTTTTCAACCTACCCAAGTGTAATGAACAAATATCACACAGCTTTGAAAAGCAAATTGAAACCCAAGGGACGAGCAAAGGAATACAAGTGCAACAATTTCACAAAAGGGAGGATGTTTTAGTGGACACCAGTGTGGCAGTTTGAAAGTACTGTCCCTCACAATCTCTTAGGGAGTTGCCCTTTTAGGAGGTGTGGCTTGGTTAAAGGAAGTGTGTCACTATGCGGATAGGCTCTGAGTGCTCAAGGTACTGCCCAGGGTCACAGTCTACTTCCTGTTGCCTGCATATCAAGATATAGGAAGCACCATGCCTGCCTGCATGCTGCTGTGCTCCCTGCCTGCCGTGATAATGTACTAACCCCCTGAATATGTAGCCACCCTAATGAAATGTTTTTCCTTTATAAGAGCTGTCATGGTCATGGTATCTCTTCACAGCAACAGAAACCCTAAGACAACCAGCTGTCTGCAGAGATAAGAAGTTACCACCTATTGAGCAGGTGAGGTTGAGGGTTAGGGTTGGAGCATTTTCAGAAAATGTTACTTCAGCCAGAGGTATCACAGTGGTCATGGCTTTTTAGCTGATTGATGCCATTATCTACAGACCAAAGAACTGACCCAAAACACAGAATTTTAAATAGCAATGTAGACATGGAAGTAGTTTTTAAGAGATGGGGAATAACCTAAATAGGCCAGTGACACAGGACCAGTTTGATGTGAAAGTTACCCCCCGACCTCCAGCCTCTAATGCAACTCCCCTGTCTCTGCCTCCAACCACGTCACTGGACTAGTGTGATTCCAAGGGCATGTGACCACAGTGGCTTCTACAAGGCTTCTGTAGATGCACAGCTGGGTCTTGATGCTTCTATGGCAAGCTCTACCTGATGGAGCCATTTCCTCAGCCCTGAACTGTTTCTATAGCAAGCTCTACCTGACAAAGCCATCTCCTCAGCCCTGAACTGATCTTTTAGAAAACCATTCTTATCCCCCTTTAGCTACATTTTGCAAATTTAAAAACAAAAATGACTTTCCTTATACTTTTAGAAATTAAGCGACCCAGGATACAGTGATTCCTTCTTCACATACTACATATTTCCTAAGCTGCCAGGACCTCAACACGGGAGACAATAAGCAGTTTCAGTTTAGCTGTTGGTGCTTAGTTTTAGTACAAGTTCATGCAGGAGATGATGGATTTCATTATGGCATTTTCAAACACCTTTCTCCCCATTCATTCTCCTCCTATCCCCCCGTCCCTGCTTGCTACCCCACTCCCAACAGTTCCCCTCTGTCTTCAAATCACAGGCATTGTATCACCTTTTCTACTCCTTTGTATGTTTTCTTCCCACCATGGTCTCCTTTCTAATTTCACATCGCAATGCACGCACACACACACACACACGCACACACACACACACACATTAAAATCTAAGATCTGCAGGGCAGCAAAACATGCTTGTTTTTCTAAATCTAGTTTATTTTGTTTAACATGATTTCCATTTCCAGGCAAACTCATGACATCATTTTTCTTTGTCCACTAATAAAATAGATTCTTCACCGTGAAGCCAAGGCATGAGCAGATGCTAAGGAGTGGTGTCAGCTTCACATTAAAGTTGGAAAGCTCAAAGCGGCCGTCTTTCCATCTCTCAGACTGTTCTTTGACATCAGCTACACAGTTAACACATTCAGGATCATTAACCCAGCAATCAAGACCAGGAAGTCGATACCAACATGACTTTTGTGCTGTCTTATCTCATTTTTCCCAGCAGCTCTGGCGCTCAGTCAGGGCAGGAAGCAAGAGAGAGTGACCTGTGAGCGTCAGTGCTATGAGCCAGTGGGAGGTCCGAATTCCTAAGTCAGAGAAAGCACAAATGGGAAGCAGGCACTGACCTCATATATAAAGTACACTTTGGCCCCCACGTATATTCCCATGCGCACCACAGCACGGACAGCAGCGTTCATACCTGCGGAAGGAACAGGAGCAGTTGTCAATAGAGAGCTTGAGGCTAGTTCACCAAGACCTAGGCAAACTGCATAACTGCCTGTGCTGTTTTCTCATGAGACATGACTATGAACCATACCTTAAAGATTAGTATAGTGAATAGAAAAAACAGTTGGAAATCAGGGTATCCTGCATACTAGGGTTCATCTAAAGATGAGTTACATTATAAAAGAACCTAGGGTTTTTTCAGTTCAGAACATCACTCAGAACTTCCTTTTCTGAGTCTAGCTTGAGGCTGAGTAGAGCTTGCAACTCCTTAGCCTCCTGAGTGCTGGGATGGTGGATGTGTGTGTGCTTGGCAGTACAGAATGTTAGGCAACTCCAGACAATCACTAAAGAAAATAGATGGCAGATGTCACCAGCCAAAGTCAAAGAAGCTAATAGTGAAAGGGGCAATGGGTCTTGCAAAGGTGAATAGTTATTTCACCCCTACCTATCAGTGTGATTTAAAAGTAGGCGACGGTCTTAACCACAAAATAAACCATGGCATTTTTGTTAGAAGAGAAGGTAAAACAGGTCAGTGCACTAGAAATCTCCATAGGTCCTTAAGATAGAACAGGGATATTTTCCACACTTAAAGTAATAGTCACAGTGTGCAACAGAATGCAAGGCCAGAAGCTCAATTTCACTCTCCACTGAAATAACATTTTGGGAAGCTGAAAGCTTGCTTTTGTAGCCTACCTGGGACATAACACTTGAAGAACCTTGGACCATCTTAGCCCAGGATCTAAGACCCAGCAGGAGAGAGGAGACAAGGAAAACAGGCCATGCCCAGAAAGGATGTAGTCCTCAGCCTCAGAATGAAGAGCAACTCGGCTTTCAGCCAGGTTCCTCCCAGGCTACAGTTTTCTCCAAATCTCCCATCTTGGATCTTAAAAAATGTGGGAAACAAATAACAAAAGCAGACATGCTGCAATACAGAAGGATGACAGATGACATCCTTAAATAAGTACAAAATAAATTGGGAGCTGGGGCAATGACTCCATCCACAAAGTACTTGCTGCACAAGCATGAAGACCTGAGTTCTGATCCAGGCCACCCATGTAAAAAGCCAACCACGGCAGTGTGCTCGTACTCCTGAAGAGATGAAGACAGGAAGGAGGATTGCTCAAACTTGGAGGCTAACTATTCTGTCCAAGTCAGTGAGTAGTACAAGATTCAGTAACAGACCCTCTCTCAAAAATAAAGTGAAGAACAATTAGGGAAGGCATTAGACCTCTGGTCTCCACAGAAATGGGTGCATGCCCACACAAATATACATACATATTTTCCTCATTTTCACTTCCACAAACCTCTTAGAAATGTATACATGGGCTAGAGAGTTGGCTCAGAGGTTAAGAGCACTGACTGTTCTTCTGGAGGTCCTGAGTTCAATTCCCAGCAACCACATGGTGGCCCACAACCATTTGTAATGAGATCTGGAGCCCTCTTCTGGCCTGCAGGAATACATGGAGGCTGAACACTGTGTACATAATAAATAAATACTTTTTTTAAAGAAGAAAAGAAACGTATACATGCCTTTATCATGGAAACTCATAGTCTCAATTTTAACTTTCCACTCAAATCATATTTTAGACGCTAAAGATTTAATGTGAATAGTCCTCTTTGGCAAAACAGCTAAAGAATCCTGTATCATTGATTTTAGCTCATAATCACACATAAGGCAACAACTATGTAAGACCCCCACCCGTTACAATACGTGGTAAAGCACTTAACCACTGTGTCCTACAGAGAGCCGCATTGTTCTTGGACTCAACAATGTTTGATGAGTTTTCTGCCAAGAGAATGACTGTTTTTTTGCTAAGGTGTACATACATACATATGCCACGCTCCTCCTCCGAAAGGGTCCATGGGAAGGAAAACCAAACTGGAATGCGGCAGGGGGAGATGCCTAGCCACATCCTGAGGACTGTCCTCCTGGTTGGTGACAGTGAGACATTCCTGTAACATCCTCTGGAACTTCAGCATCATCCCCACCCATACTCTCCCCCTGCAGCCCTTCTTTAACTTCCTAGTTCTGCTTCTCCAGACAGAGCTGCCTGCCCCTCTGAATTCACAGCTATGTGCTAATGGCGCAGGCATCTCTCCACGGGAAAGATGAGCTGTGTGTTGGTGCTTACATTTTAGCTGTGGATAACAGCAGCACTTAGTGGTTTCCGCAGAACGGTTGTGCGTCTAGGGCTTTGTGCTACGGTTATAATCAACCACTAGGTACCTGAACTGTACAAACCCTGGAAAATGGGTTGATGCAGTACCCCAAGGAATGATGCCCTGGGCCCTTTTGTGCCTCTCTTCTCTGAAGACCTCATTTCCACATGTTTCCCCCCACCCCCACAGAAACATGACCTCATGAACAAACTTGGGGGTTTGAAAAGAGTGTGTGTAAAAGAAGAGACAGAAGGAATGAGATCGCTCAACGCTGGCAGTGATAAGGAAAAGAGAAAGCTGAGCGTGGTCAGAGTGACCGAAATCTGGCTGGGCTGCGGGATGAATAGAAAGAAACGTGAAACCACTCCCTGCTGCGGAGATTGTCCCGACAAACTCTAACTCACCAGGAAAGAGGTGTGGTTACACTCCAGCAGTTGGTCCCAGGCAGGCTCCTAAAACTGGGGCTGTAGGCTACCTCAGGAGCTTCTCAGGCACAGCCCTAGAGTGTCTCTCCCAGGCTAACAGCTGACTCCCACCCCCACCCCACCCCACAAGGCTTCAAGAGGCACAGCCAGGAGGCTTCCATTCACTTGCAAACTAATCTTAAGAAGTTAAAGGCTAGGGATCCTCCTCGGCCCTAAGTGGGATTGCCTGAACTGCCTCTAAAGTCAGCACTTTACTCTCCAGTGTTTGGCAGGCACTGAAATCACCAAGGGA
This sequence comes from Bramus lutescens, assembly GCA_001685075.1. NCBI lineage: Eukaryota > Metazoa > Chordata > Mammalia > Rodentia > Cricetidae > Bramus > Bramus lutescens. The sequence continues at coordinate 40,298 of LOEQ01005846.1, read as the reverse complement.
AGCCTGCTGAAGTCCAGATACCTCTAAGGAGCCAGGAGAAAGCTGGGGCTCTGAAGGGTACTGCCCAGGAAGGGATAACTAAATTAATTAAATGAGAAGCTGCAACTTGAAGGCCAGTTTCAGAAGACTGCCTACTGGGGCCAGATTCCCATCTAATGGCCACAGAGGTTTTAGGCTCTGTCTTTGAAGACATGCTGTCAGAGTAAGATGAGCCCCAGGAAGGTTCTGGGAAGAGGTGAACAGCGATCAAGGCGGAAACAAAGAAACCAATATGTTGACAAGTATCCTCACGACTTGGGGCTTATAGTCTCCTGGGTAAACATTTGTATCATTTCACTTGGGGCTGACCTTGTCCTCAGCCACCTGGTCGTTTGGGACAAAGAGCAGATTCAAGAGCTTCCCTCACATTCAGCCCGCTGTTTTTCCCGGAACAATTACAGTACAATGTGCGTTCACTCGTTTGTTTAGGTTTTATGGTCTGATCTGGGACTCAAAACAACCTCCTTGAGTATTTCGTCACCTTCCTTCTAAGCAACAATCTTAGTGTTTCTTTTTTTTTTTTTTTTTNTTGAAAGAAATCTAAATCCCAGCCCAGTCCTCCCAGAAGGCTTGGAACAGGAATAAAGGTAATCTAAGGAGACATTGGTGTACCTCCCTTTGTTTATCAGATTATTGAAACAATGGACCACAAAGAACTGGAATTTCCCCAGGAATCTCATGCTGGGAGAAGAAAAAGACTGGAGTTTGATGCCAGCCAGAGTAGAGCTTTCTCTCAAAAGAAGATGCATATAGTTCTGCTAAATTGTCGGAACAACTTTCAAGTAGCTGGGCTTGGCAGTGTGCACCTTTAATCCCAGCACTAGGGAAGCAGAAGCAGGTGAATCTCTGTGAGTTCAAGGCCAGCCTGGTCTACAAAAAAAGTTCCAGGACCCCTGGGCTAACAGAAACCATATCTCCAAAAAATTGAAAAATGAAAAACAAAACAACAACAAAAAACCCACATGGCTGGACAGACTGTAGCCCAGACAGTGATAAGACACTGTTGGGCATGACCACGCGGGCCCAGGACTGCTTAGTTACACATACCTCTTGTCGTCAAATTAACCTAATCCCAGAAGGTTTCAGACCTGGAAGGTAGAACTGGGGTATGGTGGGGCAGTCTATGGACTTCTTCATTTCTCTTTTCAGGTGTGGTCACTCTGAACAAATCTCCTTTTTGTGTGTTTCACTATAACTTTGCATGTTTAATTGACATATTGAGGGCTGGTGGCAGAGCCTAGCTCGTCAGGCCTGCCAGACCCACGCCCTGACCCTAACAACTCCAGGAACAAGCACAATCTTCTTATAGAACTGAAACTAATTTAACATGGAGATGGTGCTGTTGGGTGGGAAACGTGTGGCTGAATGGAAAGGATGAACATGTCGCCAACGGTTCTCACTAAAGGACAGCGGAGGAAAAATAGTGGCAAGTTCACTTTTTCCTCGAGGCCACGCAAGGCATAGGTAAATATTTACTGGCTACTGTGAGACAAACCTCACCCACTGCAAAGGCTGGCTTTGAAACCCTTCTCTGGCAACAGTTAAACTGTGAGTCCTGTGAAAGTAACTATTTGAGATGAAAGAACTAATCACCCTTATTCGACTGCTGCGTATGATCATGGGTACCTAGTAACAAACCTATGTACCATACCTCTAATTCCCATGATCCTACACCCTCTTCTGGCCTCTGCAGACCCCACACACATGTGGCATTCATTCACATAGACACACACATATACAGACATAAAGCAGAAAGGTCTTTTAAAAGACGAACATAAAACATGCCCGATATTATTCTTGCTGCTGTAGTTATTCATTAAGCTCTGTCTCTAAATGATGTTGATAGGGAGGGGTGTGGATGCAGGGACAGAACCCAAGAAAAGCCTGGCTCCCTCACAGTTATCAAGCTGGGAGCCACCCTGACCCCAGGTCCAAGGGTCAACATCAGAAGGGCTCAGATAAATCTATAAGGATGTCCTCATCTGCCTGGCCATCACACATACGGGATGTACATGGATCGAGTGTCTACTCTTTTCCAGGGGCTGTTGGGAGACTTGGCTGACGTAACAGCAGAGACCCTGGCCCTCTGGAGCTCAGTGCAGTCAGGAGAGGGTGAAGAGCAGTTACACTAGTACCAACAGTGCCCACCGACGGGATCTGGAAATCCAGTTCAGTGGTAGAGGACGATTTGGAGACCCTGGATTGGGCCTGCCACTGGAGTAAATAAACGAATGAGGAACTGAGAAGATGATTCTGTGGATTAAGGATGGACACAATAGCATGCACATGCAAACCCAGTGCTGGGAGGAGGGCCCCTGAAAACAGACAGCTGGATGGTGGGTTAGCCAGTGTGAACGAAACCATGAGTTCCAGGTGCATATAAGAGTGTCTCACCATGGTGGCGCATGCCTTTAATCCCAGGCAGGCAGATCTCTGTGAGTTCAAGGCCAACCTGGTTCCAGGACAGGCTCCAAAGCTACAGAGAGACACTGTCTCCAAAAACAAAACCAA
>LOEQ01005845.1:47665-63294 GCA_001685075.1 Bramus lutescens | reverse complement strand
GACTGGTACCCACCACCAGCTGCTCGAGATCTTGCATCAGCCCAGCCTTCCATGCACCAGCTACTGGACTAGCTCTGCGGGCCTGCTGGGAATCTTTAATCATTTTTAAAAACCATAACATCTCAGAATGTTTCAGACAACCACTGAAGGCCCTCCTTGTGGTCTTCTTGTGATGGAAAGAAAGCTAACTCCTTGTCTGTTGAGATAATCTGGGTTTGCTTTTCGTTTCCTTCCATGCACAAGAAGCTGGTATCAGAGAACAGTGCAGTGATGCTGGTGAGGGGCAGCCAATTCTAGGAAGGTGTGAATGGGCCCGTTAGCCAAGCTTGTGTACAGGCCAAGTAGACGAGCTCAAATCAATAGACGTTCGCCTGAAGGTTGGCATCATTGTTCATAAAAGTTCCCCCATAATAAAGCTAAGAATCATGATCTTGTAAGATAATTTCATTTTTTTATCTTAACAAATAAAATAAATGAATTAAAATGTATGGATGCCTGGGAGCCTCTCCCAGTCTAGCCCACAATGCCAGTCTAGTCCAGAATGCTAACTCAGAAAGCAGGCCCAAGGTAGAATCATATTTTTTAAAAAGAGAAGAATATTTTAACCTGATAATTGTTGTTTACCTGTGTATATTATAAAAATTTGCTTTCATTTGAAGTGAAGAGTGAGGCCATGCTTCTGAGGATGCCAGACCAGGTCTCAAGCCTGAGAGGAGCTGTGCCAGATCTAAATGCCTCCCCTCCCACTGCAGTCATTATTAAGCAGGGTTGGGGGGTAGTCAGGACAGCCAGTGTTCTGCTTTAATCTACCAGTCAGTTCTCCAAAATGTCAGCAAAATAAAATCATAGTACATGAGAGGGAAAAACATAGTCAGAACTAGGTAGGGGGAGGCAAGAGGGCCAGGAGTTCAAAGCAGGCTTCTGCAACATTGAGAATTCAAGGCCAGCCTGGGCTACATGAATCCCTGCCTCAAAAACAAAAACAAAAGTAGTAAACTTTATCCTAAATCTTTGGGCTAATTTATTCAGAATGGTGGTGGTTTTAGTAGCAAAAATAGATTTCTGAATCAGTGGGGAATGTGGGGCTAAGTTATGAACTGGGACATGCCAAATGTTAAGGGCAAGAGACAGCAGCAAATGTGTAAATCTTCAGAATGTAAGAAAACAGGCATGAAGTTCACAGAGAAATACCAATTAAACAAATGTTTTATTGGGAGCTGTAAATAATGCACATTGCCAAGATGGAAACCAGGGTGAGCAGGAAGCCCACATTTGTATCTACCATGTTTAGGCCACAGACTTGGGAACTGAGTGTCAAATTCAACATCACCCCAATATTATGAAGAAAAGTCTACAAATTCCAGTTGTATGAGAGCAAAAAGAAGAGGGGGAGGAGTGAAGTCCCACGAGTCTTAAGGTCCAAAGGATAGGCACAACCAGCATTGAAATATCAGTGCAAAACTACAAGCCTTCATGAGTTAAACTTTCAAATATGAAGCTAAAGATTTACTTTAAACCCATGAGGAGGTGGTGCATGCCTCTAATCCCAGCACTTGGGAGGAAGAGTTAGTTGGATCTCTGGGAGTTTGAGGCAGGCCTGGTCTACAAAGCAAGTTGCAGTACAGCCAGAGCTGTTAAACAGAGAAACCCTTTCTCAAAAAGCCAAAAAGGGGGAAAAAGTTAAAGTTTTAAGATGTGTATTTTTTAGCTAATTTTTAGTATAACAAAATAAATAATATAAGAATCAGAGCATAAATATATACATTGTGTAATGATCACTGATTAGTTAACATTTTAGATTTTTTTTAAACAAGCAGAAGGTTATATACCAAACCACTTAGTGAGTCATTGTTACCAGACTTTTACCATGTGTAGAGAAGGAAGGCACTAAAAGCCCAGAGAAGATGACCAACAGAGAAGCAGGCAGAGAGATATGGGGCATAGATTCTAAAATATAACAATACTTGGTGATATATGAAAACTGTTAGAATGAGATGTTGTGTTTTATATTATCACATTCCAGTATATCCCTTGACTTTTAGATTGCCATTTATAATGAATCACTAAAGGCAGATTGTTAACAGTAAATTTCTCCCAGCAAGTATTTTCAATTCCGTATTGGTTTCCCACACAGTATTGTCATGAGAATTGCCTAAAATATTGAGAAAAATCTCTATATTTTCATGGAGTATTTGCTTTCACCATGTTACGTTTATCTACTTAATCATACCTGTTTACTCCTTCTTCATCACCACTAAGTTATTGAATTCAGCATTTCACAGAGTACAGGGTGCTATTGAAGTATGCTAGATTTGGTCCAGATTTGGAGACAAGCAAAAGAGTAAATAAACTTCCTCTAGAGGGTCTCCTGGGCCACAGGGGACACAGTTCCAGCAATGACAGCATCATTCACTGGAAACATTTCAGTTTACAGTAAAAGAGCACATTTCCACTAACCATACTTGTAACACATAAAAAACACAGATATGCTCTAAAACCTGATATTATGGTGGTTTGCAGGATAAAGGCCCTCATAGGCACACAGGGAGTGTCACTATTAGGAGGTGTGGCCATGCTGGAGTAGGTGTGGCTTTGAGGAAGAAGGTAGGCTTTGAGGTTTAGATACCTATAGTTACTGTTTTTGAAGCTTAGATAGCTGTAGTTATAGTTTACTAGATGCAGAAAGCAAGTTATGAAAGAAAGTAAATTAGGTATAAAACTTTGAACTCACCAAGATAGAATAAATATGAAATATTTTCTCTGAATTTGTCAAATGCAAATGGTCTAGACATTGTTGATGTATTTATTGCCTGTATATATGGCACATAGTCATTGTACTTACTGCATATAATTTTCTTATATTTGTTATAACATTCTTTTAGACAAAAAGGGTAAATGTAGTGGCATTTTAATTGTACTTTAATAAATAAGGTGTGGCCCTCCTGGAATAGGTGTGTCCTATTAGAGGAAGGGGTAGGCTTTGAGGTTTCAGTGCTCAAACCAAACCAAGTCTCTCTCTCTCTCTCTCTCTCTCTCTCTCTCTCCCTGCTGCCTGGCAATCCAGATGTAGAACTATCACTTCTTCTCTAGCATAATGTCTGCCTGTGTCCACCATGCTTCCTACCATGATAACAAGAGACCAAACCTTTAAAATGTAAGTCAGCCCCAATTAAATATTTTTCTTTATAAGATGATGCTATGGTCATGGTGTCTTTTCACAGTAACAGAAATCCAAACTAAGATAGAATTTGGTACCAGGAGTGGGGTATTGCTGTGATAGGCCTGGCCATCCTATTGTTTGGGGGGATGTGAACTTTGGGATTTTGGATTAGGAAAGCAGTTGAATGCTTTAAGTAGGTCTTAATGGATCATACTAGTAGGAGCATAGAAAACAGTGGTGCTCCATCTCTGTAAGTGCCATACAATGACAAGCAGTAATCTAGAACCAACTGTCTCAAGCACCCATCTCTATAAGTGCCATACAATGACAAGCAGTAACCTAGAACCAACTGTCTCAAGCACCCATCTCTATAAGTGCTGTACAATGAGAAGCAATAACCTAGAACCAACTGTCTCAAGCACCCATCTCTGTAAGTGCCATACAATGACACACTGTAACTTGGAATTTTAACCTAAAATAAACCTCTCTCCTCTAGAAAAAAAAAAAGAAAAAGAAAACAGTGGTGCTGAGGGTGATTTTAGCTGTGGAGAGTTTGCTCAGAAGGAGAAGAATATCATTTATGTGACCTAGATACTGTTCTTGTGATATTTTGGCAAAGAATGTTCTACTTTCTGCCCTTGTCCCCAAAAATCTGCCTGAGGCTAAATTGAAGATTTATGGATTAGCAGCTTCAGCAGAGGAGGTTTCCAGACAGCCGTGTATTGACTGTTTTATGTTGTTATTAGCTACCATACTTATGCAGATTTATAATGAAAAGGAGCAAGCTGAACAAGGGAAAACACAAAATATACAGTTTGAGGAGAAAAGGAGCAGCAGGAAGTTTAATGGAGATAAATCCTGTATTCAAAGAGATAAATAGATTTTTTTAAAAAAGAATCTGATGCTAAATAGAATAAAGGGAGTGGTGATCCCAGGGCAAGATCCCACCAAGCTAAGCTTCCAACTTGTGAAAAAAATTGAATTAACAAAAAACTTAGGGACTCATGTGATGGCACACGCCTTTATTCCCAGTACTAGGGAAACAGAGGCAAGAGGATCACTAAGTTTGAGGCCAGCTTAGTCTATAGATCAAGTTGCAGACAAGCCAAGCTCAGGCAGTGAAGGAAACCAAAGAAAACAGAAACCTAGTGAAAATGTGTTTAAATGCATAGGTCATGTTCCAGCTCCAGGAAGCAATGGAACTTGGTAGCTTCAGCCATGTGGTTCTGACTTTAGAGTCAAAGATATGAGAAAAAGGCTATAGAATATCTTCTGTGACTAAGGAAAGCCACTGAGATCAGGCACGTGGCTGAGGTATGCCTGCATGGAAGCCTAAAAGCCATTGCTTGAAGCTGGAAAGTTGGAGCCTGGATTGCTTTGGAGACCTCCTCAAGATTTTGGAGATTCCAGAGTCATGGGATACCTGCTGAGGAAATCTGCCAACAGGGAGTGGGAGCAGCCCAAGAGAAAGAAGTGTAATACAGTCAACAAAGCTAAACAGAGGTGGAGATTGAAAGAGCCATCAGACATTGAGATGTGCAGTTTAGCGTTTAACCAGCTGATTTTCAGTCTTCCTTTGGTCCAATATTTCCTTACTATGCTCCCTTTCTTCCCTTGGGGAATGAGAATGTACATCCTGTGCCATTGCGTGTTGAAAGTATGTGAACTCCTTTTTGATTTTGATTTTACAGAAGATTATGGTTAAGAAATTGCCTTAATTCTCAGAAGAGACATTGACCTCTGGACTTTTAAATATTGTTGGGACTCTGACAGACTAAGAGAACTTTTGGACTGAATGCAGTTTTGCATTATAATAAAAAGTCTACGGGAATCAGGGAATGGAATGTAGTTCTTTCAATTAAAAAAAATAGGCTCATAGGGTGACACTATTAAGAGGTGTGGCCTTGTTGGAGGAAGTGGGTCACTGGAGATAGGTTTTGAGGTTTCAAATGCTCAAGCTAGGCCCAGTGCCAGTCTCTTTCTGCTGCCTGCCAATCTGGATTTAGACATTTAAGATACATGTCTGAGCCTCTCCAGCACCATGTCTACCTGCAGAAAATCATGCTTCCCACCATGATGACAATGTACTAAACCTCTGAAACTGTAAGCCTGACCCAATTACTTTCCTTTATAAAATTTGCCATGATAATGGTGTCTCTTCACAGAATAAAACCCTAACTAAGACAAGCATATCTCCCACCAGACAAATATTGTTTTAAAGAAGAGAAAAACTTAACTTCTTTCTATAATATTTTAAATTACTCCTTATTAAATACGATAGTAGTTGCTGATTGGATTACATTCACTGAAAATTTTGAAAGATAAAAATAAGCATCTGCATGTGTACAACTTTATGGACATAAAATTTGAAAGTAGTTAACTAAAGAACCACAAAAGTTTAAAAGAATTTGTATAATATAAGAGCAGCATTCTGCAAATATATANTATATAATGCCTATGTTGGAAGAAGTATCTGAGTATCTAAGTGAAACAAACTGTATAGATATTTCACATCAAATGTGGTCCATTTCTCACATCAAAGAAAAACTCTCTCTGAGTTCTAAGAAAAGAGATTCAGGGGCACAAGCTCAACTTGTCGAGAGTTGGGAATTCATAGGTCTTGGTTTCAATCCCAAACAGCGCATATGACGGGCAAAGTGACACCCACCTGTAGTCTCAGCACTCTAGAGGTGAAGACATGAGGGCCAGGAACTCAAGATCATCACCCTCTACATAGAGAATTTGAGGCCACTGTTGCTACATGAAATTTTTGTTAAAAAATAAATGAATAAAGACTTCACATAATCACAGAAAATATCATGAACTCATGTTTAAATTGTAAATGAGTGTTATCGTTTTCCAGTTCTTTTCCTTGAAACAGGTTCATAGTTAAATGACCTTGTACATATCTCTCCATCTCCAGACTCTATTTTTCTCTTCCTTTAGACTGATTTCCTTCAACGCCTTCAATGCTGGCAAACTGTTATCCAAATGGGAATAAAAAGGTCTGATAAAAAGTATTCATACTATGCTGTGTAAAGGACAGTATAGAGGAAAATATAGTTAACTTATGGAAGTGAATAACTTATAGGACAGTTTAAAGAAAAAAAAATATATATATATATATCTTGTCCAGAAAATTCAGGTTGCATATGCACATCTGTAGCTAGCTTTTAATGCCAATAAATGGTTTCCACCTCCAAAAATCTTAAAGGTTGAAAGATGAATAGGGATAAGAATAAGCTTTGTCTGTACAACACACTCACAGAGACTCAGAAAAATCAAATCAGCACCATTATGATGGCCATATTTCCAGGATTTCCTAGAGCACTCAACAATAAATAGTCTATGCACTCTTTTTAAAAATAAAAGAAAGAAAGAAAGAAAAGCTAAAATGTACAAAAATGTCACTGTGTAGGTCAGTTTCCCAAACTATTTCTCATATCTGAAACAAAAATGTTCTTGTTTGACATCCTAGATATTCCAGTAGGAAAGGAAACTGTCCATCCTGCGTGGCTCCTCACAGTAGAGAAAGTACAGCGAAGGGCTGAGATTGCCTCAGCAGTAAAATAAATGCTGTGTGAGCCTCTGTGTACAATCCCTGGCAGAAGAAGGAAGAAATTGAAGGAAGGTGAAAGAAGGGAGGAAACCAACAAGCTTAGCTCCATCCCGGTTCTAGTTTCCTTGGTGCTCTCACAGCATGAGCAGGAATTAGCTGTCCTTAAATTCTACATAAATTAAAGTCAAAACGCCACAATAAATGTAACTTTAAGTTCTTTATTAAATCTATTTTAAACTGTTAGAATTATAATATAATATATAAATGCATTTTCAATTTCAATTACCGAAGTTCAAAACAAAAGGATAAATCATAATTTCAAAACTCCAAACAAGGAGGCATGGTATGACCAGACAACATACATTGACACTCAAATTGTATCCAATTTAACTTTAGTTAGTGATCTGAGGGATAAATTAAATTAATAACCTAGCTGAAAAATATTAGATCTTTTAAAATAAATTGATAACTGAAGCAGGAGAGAATAAAAAAGAAAACCAATGAAAAACATTCCTGTGAAGAGCGTATTAAAACCACCTCATTGGGGAATAAAAAGTTGAGCATGAAAATCCATCTACAGATGCAAAGCCATAATGTACAGAGAGCCAGTGCACTTCGCGGGTTGATGGAGCGTGATCACATATTGTCCCTTCTATCACCCTCTTGATCTTTTGGTTGGCTCCTTGCATACTAGGCGCTGTCAACTCAAAGTATATTTTTCACTTCCTTTTCATTCTACACTCTTCAGTGGGGAAGAGGAGAATGAGACATTGCACAGCATTGTGTAATCCACAGCTGGGAGAAACACGTGAAACATGGGTACTATTTGTGTCTCCATGACACAAAGTAAACAAATGGTGAGTAAAAGGCCTACTTTGTTCTCAGTTAGGCCAAACTTGGATCAAAATTATGAATTCCTCTGACATCCAGAGGTATGCATGAGTGTATGTCTATAAGCAAATAATAATAATTGCCTCTACCTAGATCTATGGACATTAAGGAAAATTCAAACAAAATCCAATTCTGGAGTCATACAAGCACAGAAATCTGAAAAAGACCACTGCTCTTGAGTATGTTAATGATCTCAATGCTTACATCCCCCTCTTAAAATGACTCTAAAGCAAGAGCCTAGGGGTCTTTCTCTATGGTCCACAAGACTCCAGATCCTTCTTTAACCACTGCCTGGGAAGTTCTGTCCCTTGATAGGAAGGTGCCTTTTTCTGTTCATTCACACATCAAGCCAACCATGTTCTTTCTGCTATTCTGGGAAAGTCTGTCTACAGTCAAGAAAACCTACTCTTCCCTTGGATTTAGCTCACAGCATCCACTTTATCCCCATGATCATTACTGGATAATTGAAAAAATGTAGACTATTGGGTAAGAAAAATCTATTAAGAGCACACAGTATCTTTAGACTATTATGACTATTTAGAATAACCATGGAGTTGCTTGTGTAAAACTGCAATAAACAAACAGGAAGAGCTCAAGAGAGCTATTTTAGTGTGTTAAAATTACATAAGATGGTCATTTTCTACATTCTGTAAGTCTTTCTTAGCTCTGCGCATGTTTTAATAATGTTTTCTGTTACATATACTTGAAAAATGAACAGTGGTCACTAAAATATTTTTTTAACTGATATGTTCATTGTTTCAACTTCTATCTCAACCTAAACAAACAACCATTCTCCAGAACCAATAGCTCTCTGGGGCAAATCTCCTAAACAATTCAATGCATGCTGTTAGCCTCTTGGATCCTGCCCATGAGTGGTAAGTACTGTGCAGTCTTCCTGTGCTAAGGCTGTTGTCTTAGGCACATTGTCACAACAGGTCAGGACAAAGTCACAGAACAATGTAATTCAGCTACTCGGATGGTCTGTATGTTTAACCCTTTCCCCAACCCGTGTAACCTCAGAAAATGGTTTGAAAGTATTTATACATTTCCATTTTCCATGATAACATCATAGCCTGTCTCAAAAAAAATTTTTTTTTCTGAGTTTAGAAGTCTGAGTGAGAAATCAGAGACAGGAGCCACAAACTCCCTCATGCTGGTGGTCAGCAAATGGGACCAAACGGTCTCCTCCAGATCTAGTCCTTTCTGCAGAATGATGTAAACTAGACTCAGGTGTGCTAAGGTAGCATAGGCTAGAAAATGTAGAAATTGTTAAGCTCTGTTTATATGTATTTCAGCCACGTCTGTGAAGGACAACATCTCAGATAGGTCTTTGGGTGTACGGGGTTTCACCCTGGACACTGATGACCCCTTTTCAGTAGACAGTATTCCAGTTGTTACTGGGAAACTGAAAGTATCTCCTCTTTAGAGTCTCTGCACACAGGGCATATTTGTCTTACGGTAGTTATTTTTGAGTCCCAGACCTCATCGGTTTACAAATATCACACCTCAAAATTGCTGGATAATTCCAGGAAAACTGTCTATAATTGAACTTCCTCTAAATCAACAGGCCATGCAATGGGCTAGTCAACTGTCACATTCTTCACCACAATGTTCTAAATCTCTTCCCATTGGGTGACTCTTTTGGGGGAAATAGAAACAAACGACTATTCACTCCAGACAGGATGGCAATGATAAACAGAAGAAACTATACCACTCAAGTCCAGTTTGATCAATTAATTAGTTTATTGGGGTTACTTACAGGAACACCCCGGGTGACTCAAAGGCAACGGCATCACCAAATGCCCGCCTCAGTATAAATAGCAGACTCATGAAAGCAAATCCTTGCAGCTGTCTATGCAACTTACAGGCAGCTCCAACAAAGATCAGTTCTCCCAGCAATTCACTGCTTATATAACCTGGAGATGGTGCCTCGTGAGTTTTGTAACTTTCTTATGAATTTTGGTAACTTTCCTATGAATTTCCTAATGAAAAACTTTCCCTCTAAGAGAGACTGAATCTAGAGGACACAGGTACACAACACTTCCTTTCTAAATATTTGCTTATGCCTTTGACATAGATAGTATTTATAGTTGGACAGCATGATCATTTACCAAAATAAAAGCAGTAGGTTCCCATCTAGGGCTATGACCTCCTCAGCCATAGGATCAGTTTTACAGTGCCAGTCATGAAAGCCCTCTGTTGAGGGAGGTCTTGCATTCAAAAAGAAGGCATTGTTACCCTCATAACTCACATGCCACTGTTGCACCAGTGGGCACATCTTGCCATATTGGTAGGATTATAGCATTCAATGTGCGGGGCTGGGTATGACAATTTATGTTTTATCTCCCCTCAGTAGCATGTATAGCACATTCCAGAGCTATGCTAGCTCACATATTTTTATGGGTGCTTTTTACATAAAATGACAGAGAAAAATTCTTTCTTCATGGAGTAGTAGTAAATTCGGAGACTCATAACTTGTCAAAGTGCTGAGTATAAAAAAATTGCAAGTACCAGTTGTGAGTAGTTTCCCTGTACCAACCTCCTCCGAGAAGCATAGTAGAATCAGAAACAAAAGTTCTTATTCCCTTCTACTACCTTATACATTCCTTTTGCCTCTGGCATGGCTGGTATATCAACTCACAATAGCAGTGGTAACATGCCAGCCAAAATTCCAGCATGGATAGGGAGGGAGGACACAAAGCCCCACTCCCATTAGAATGGCAGGTGGCAGCTGATTGATGCTGAGGGAGGGAGAGTCACTCTCGTTTGGGGATGAGATCACAAGTAGTGACTATGTCTCAATGGATGGTCCCACACCCGTGCGTATATGTGCAGCATTAAATGGACTCAAGGATGGTTAATGACAAGTTTAAAAGGAGATCTAAAGTTTAGATGGAGGTAGAGTGATAGCCACTCTACCTGAAGAAGGGGATGGTAATGGTGGATAGATAAGATCAAAATAGAGTGTATAAATATATGGAATTTTCAATAAATTAAAAAAAGATTGAAAACTATATAATTCCTAGCATTTATATACTTAGGGAAATCAAAAACAAAACGATTTTGAGATTTTATCTTACCCCCATCAATGCAGGGATTCAGAACTCAGCGGAATCCTCTACCAAACATTCCATCACCTGAGGCTCAGGGAACTTTGCAGAAGATGGGAAGGAAAGATGGTAAGAACCAGAAGTTCAGGGCATCTGTTGTGATAGCAAGTCTCCAAATGTGAGGTGAACACAGATAATAGCAATAAATGTGTCCAACTGGACAGAGAAAAGCCCCTAAGGCCTAAGAACTACAGGCAACTGACTAAAGCTGGGAACAGAAGAGGTAGGCCTCCTCAGGGAAGGGCACAATAGTTGGTTGTCCAGTGTCAATAGTCCATCATGAAAACATACACACAGTAACATTACCCAGACTGGACAGGTTATACTCAGAAATATATGATATATATACATACAGATATTTATATGCTTGTAATAAGAATGAGTAAAAGCTGGGAGTAGTGGCAGACACCTTTAATCTTAGCTCTTGGGAGTCAGAGGCAGGGGAATCTCTGAGTTCATGACCAACCTGGTCTACAAAGTGAGTCAGGACAGCCTGGGTCATGCAGAGAAGCCTTGTCTAGGGAGGAAAAATAGGAGGAGGAGGGAGAGAAGAAGGAGGGAAAAAAGGAAGAGGAGAAAAAAGGAGAAGGAGAAGAAGTCATACATTTGAAGGAGAGTGTGGAGGGCTATAAGAGCAGATTTGGGGGAAGGAAAGGGAAGTGACAATTGTAATTAAATTATAATCTCAAAAATAGAATTAAAAATAAATTTATTTTTAAAACTAAAGTATGTAAGCTAATACATAATATTTAATATTCAAAGTCTATTATTAAAAGACTATGGGGAGGGCCGGAGAGATACAGTTAAGTACTTCTCTTCGAGAGAGTCCACATTTCACTCCTAGCCCCAACATCTAGTGAAACATAACTGCTTGTAACTCTAGGTCCAGATGATCTCATGACCTCTTCTGTCTTCTGTGGCCACCCCACCACACACACACAGCAGGCACAGACAAGTGCATGAGCATGCACACACAAATTAATTAATTAAAATATAATCAATTTCTTTAAAATTTGCCTAACCTGTGTGACTTTTCATAATCTCCTTAGATTAATTAAATAGCACAATTCTCTCTGCACGAGCATTTTCTTTCAAGATAATCATAGTAGTCATTCAATAAATGCATATGTGGCAAATAACTGGGAAAAGCTCAGATCAGAAGTAACCTTAATGAAGGCATTTAGACACTTAAAAAGCCTGGCAAAACCTTTCTCATATTTACTTGTAATATCCTCCATTAGCATGTGAAGCTATTTGACTTTATTACACTCCAAAGTTACGCTTCACAGCTGTGTTTTTGTAGCTGTGAAATTTAGTCCTCTGATTGCATCTTAGCTGTTTACGTTTTAGCTGTGAAATAGGATTTTGTGTTAGCTAGCTACAAAAGAACTTCTGCTATGTCAGTTTCAAACACTGTCACATAGGCAATAACAGCTTTGAACACCTCGCCATGTCATGTGATGTTGCCTTTGTATCAAGTAGTTATATTAAACATTTAAATTATTATTTTCTCCTTAGCATTTTCCATTAAATTCTGAACTCCAACAAAAAATACCCAATGTGAAGAAAATGGTGCAGAGTTTTGATCCTTATTTGTCCATGAATATCCTTCTAAAGTGAAGCTGACACACACATGAGCGCAAGTGAACTAACACACTAACCAACACAAAGCTCCTTGTGAGAACCAGGCTACCTTGCTTAGCAAGGACATTTGGAGAGTTCAGAGCTCCAGTACTCAGGGGGGTTCTGGCTCCTCACCGGGGCAGATGTAACATGCTAATTCTCAGGAACTATACCAGTATTCTCAAATCTGACTTTAACAACTTTGGAGACTTGAGCTAGTAATACATTGGAGAATCATTAGTTTACCACCAGATATTTTCTTCAAGAGTTTTGAGCACACTATACAAGCTGTGCCTTCACAGATTAGGAGTAAGATTGGCTGGTCACCGATAGACTTCAATATCTGTGCTCAATTTTGTGTCCTTCTTCATCTAGTCACGCTTGGGAGAGACTCACTTACTGCCTAATACTTTGCTGACACTGTATTTGGAAATTCCTTTTTCAATTCAGTGCAACTCACAAACCCAATGTCATTACTTGATAGTTTCACCTCTTTTGGACCAAACCCAGCTTTTACACTGACTTTACTCAGAACACTAAGACAAATTGCACTGGGCTCTTTCCAAATCAAATCTATTTTCAAGTATAAATATTTGCTCTCTTTGGGAATAGTGAAAACACTGGGCTGGAGATTGAAAAAACTGAAGAATTCGAAACACTTAAATCATAGTGGCACCATGATATTATAGGAAGAGACTCATGTAGCGAGAAAACCTCTCACTTATGTACACAATGAAGTTATGCTTGGATGATTTTTAAATAGGCTATCTCACTGGAGGGCTACCCAGCAGAAGGACCTGCTGAAGACTAAATGGTGCTTTCTCACTGCCGCTTTAACTTGAAGAGACCACGAAGTTTCCTAAGTCTGTCCTTTGGAGAAGAAATCTTCCTGAAGAAAGGGAGATGCTTCTCCTGCCAGACCCTGAAAGGAAGCAGACATCACTTGTTTTTGGTCCTAGTCCTTCAGTAACAAGCCCTATTACCAGAGTAGAAAAAAAGAATAGATCTTTTGTTTGGGGCCAGGAAAAGGGACGTGCCTGGCTTCTGCGGGGGAGAATCTCCAGAGGTCAAATTCAGGACAGTGGATTCTGAGAGCAGAGGATGCTCTCCAGCACAACGCCCAAGGAGGAGGCTGGTGTGTGAGATCCGGGGTGGGGGGGGGCACCAAGATGGGAAAATCATGCTTACCCAAAGGTTCATCCCAGACTGTGCAGTAGAACATGGTGACAGATAGCAGTCCCAAAGCACAGTGGACATGAGGCACCGGGGTCCTGCACAAAGGGAAACTTCCACAAAGAACTTCTTAGGAGCTTTAGAATTCTTCTGAAAAGGGAAAGGAGCATTCTCAGTGTGATATTGAAGCTCAAACCCATTGACAAGAACAAATTTCAGCCAATTCTGAAGCAACTTCAGAAATTGAAAACAAATGACAGTGCCTGTGTCCCAAGTCTTGCAGAATACATCATGACTGACATTTTCCAGTCATGGCTGCCAAGCAAAGACTCTTTCAGCCAACGGTTGTCAAGGTGATCAGTTTCCCAAATGGCAACTCTGGAAGTCAGTAAAGTGTGAGGATACAGTGAAGCAGTGTATTGTTGACTTGTGGTGTAGACTACAATAGTCTGATAAGGGATGTGCAGTTCAAGGAATAGGCAGGATATGGTACCCATTCAGTCATTTCACTGAATCTCACTTTTTTTTATCTCACATACTGTGCTACATATTAAGAACACAAAACTTACTTTATCGGTAACTATCAGCTTCATCGCATTGAAGAAAAAGAGATTTGAAAAACACTCTATAGGTCAGTCGAGGAAGTTAAAGCAAAGTGTCAAACTTATGAGTTTGACAGGCAAGTCCATCTAGAATTGTATTATCCTGTATTCTTGGGAGAGCCTTATAAAGCTTTTGAATCTCATTTTCTTTATCAGCAATACCTGAATTGTAGTATATAAACATTCACTAGATGGTAGTTGTTGCTGCTGTTAAAAATGAGGTATATATTCATGAGGTGATTAATTCTGTCTGTATGGTTATAGAAAGCTTCAAGCAACAATGCATTTGAATTTTATTCTGTGGCATAAATGTGATTCCCCAGGTAGAAAGGAGAGGAACAGCGTTCCAAGCAATGAACAAGATGGGTAAAGTTGCAGAGACACTAAGGTATTCAGAAGGTGGCTGAAATGATGATGAAATGTAAAATGGGCTGTCCTGTAGAAGAGCACATAACCTACAAACAATGAGCAACTATTGTTTGCTATTGAGTGCTAAAGTAAGAAGGATGCATTGGTTTTTGATTTGCTACTATCAGGAAACACCTTTGTCAGGCTACTTCGTGAAGAAATAAATTTATTCTAGCTTACAGTCCTGAAGGTGTAAGGTTAAGGGGCTGCATCTGGTAATCCTTTCTTGCTGGAGTAATCCTGACATGATGCAGGATATTACAAGTCAAGAGATGGGAGGAGGAGCATGCTTTCTGGTCTCTCTTCTTCCAAAGTCACAACAATTCACTTATGGGGATTCCATCCTGATATCTAATTCTAATCACCTTAGAAAGTATCTACAATCACCACAGAATCTACAACCACCATACAATCAAACATGCAATTAAATTATATTTTCTCCTTCTCAGCATGTTAATATGGAGATTGTCTCAACATATGAATACTTGGGGGACACTGAAAACATCCAAGCAGTAGCAGATGAACAAACGAGCAGAGAGCTCTTCATGATAGCATGCAGACACCACCTAGGAAGAAAACAAGTAGGTGGGGTGGGGCACGAAGAACAAGAACAAGAAAGGATCTGCCAGGAATCATAAACTAGAAAAACCACAGTGTCTGGGCTGGAATTGAGGAGATAAAAACAGTTTATGTGGCTTCCTTTCTTCCCCTTCCACATACGCTGAACATACATATTTATCATCCAGTTGATCATATAAACTCTGTGCACTGTCTCCCCTGTCTGTCATTAGATGATGGCAATAACTTCATGTTGTTAGGACAAAATGGGTTGATCTGTGAATAGTGGTTAGAAGTAGAAAGATCTCTAGAAGTATTGTTGATCTCGTCATCTTGCTTGTCTTCCGCTTGTTTGGTTTAACCAGTGACTAGGCAGTGGCATTCTTATCTGATTCTATCACTTACCATGAACTTGGTGCAGATTAATTTACTACTCAATAGTTTCACCTGATGTAGGAGGGTCATCTGTCTATGTGTTACTTTCATTGGTTAATAAAGAAACTGCCTTGGCCCCTTTGATAGGCCAGCCCTTAGGTGGGTGGAGT
>LOEQ01005845.1:25085-37696 GCA_001685075.1 Bramus lutescens | reverse complement strand
AGAGAGAGAGAGACCGCAGGCAAGCAGGCAGGCTGGCTGGAAGGAAGTCACCAGCCTGGGTGAGTTGAGCACAGACCCCTACAGGGGAGGACTACCTTCCAGAACAGGAATTCTGCAATGATCCACTTCCAGAAGTCAGCCCTACAGACAGAATTGAAAATCAAAGCAACATCATTTCCTTCTAAGGAGTGGGGAAGGAGTGCAGAAGCGGGAACAGGTCTTGTGCTTGTCACTGTTGTTTCAAAACAAAAGAGGAGGTAGTTGCACCACCACAGGAGCGCTGAGGACCTGGCCGGGCCTTCCCAGAGTGAGACCCAGATGAACTGCCCCCAGCACAGGCAGATGCCACAGCACTACCCCAGGCGACTTTCAGTGCCGCCTGCAATCTCAGACATCCTTCCCAAGGGTGCCTAATCTATTAGTCATTTGTTCTGCTTGTTTGTGTCTGACACATGAGTTGAAACCATTTGATTATTAACAAATTTATCAATTCAAAAATATTTCCATTGTCAAATAATTTTTCCTGAAAATAATAAAATTTCTCCTTGAAATGTTTTTTAAAGTAAATAAACCACATATTTTTTTACAAAATTGAATTAGAAGTAGGGGATATTTAAATATATGTATACATATATAATATTTATGGTAATGAAATGTTCTGATTCAGTAGAGATAAGCAATTGTATATAGAATTTAATCCCCTTTTCTTCAATGCCCAGTATATTGGTATGCAAATCAGAATGGATATTACTGATGAGCTACACCACCTTTTATCTTACAGAGACCCAGTTTTGTTAATTTAAGAGCTTGGGCTAAAGAAAAGTTATGAAGTTTTAAAAAGTTTATGCCAGTGAATTTTTCAGTTACATAAAATGATAAGGTAATAATACCAAAAAGTTAACATTTTCTTATATTTTTATGTAATTAATACCGATTATTCTCGGTGTGTTAGCCCTCTGCAGGGACTTGCTAACTACGTCTCTAACCCATCACTCTATTAGTCTATGTAGACACAGCCCAGACAAGAAGACGTCAGAAGCTTCACACACATCTACTTGTGTATAAGGGGGACTTTAAGAACCAGTCCACGGTACTTCAGACATGCCTAAACCAAACCATAACAATCGCCACAGCACTCTTACTGTCCTCTGTGGATACAAGTAATCACTTTTTTAAACACCATGGCTGCACAACTGCACTGAGTTGAACATTAGAGAATTCGAATCTGGAATCCCAAGTCCTCTTCTAAACATCAAGTGACCTTGAGAGACCTCTTATCCTCATGTGCCGTGTTCCATCTATGAACAAATCAGAAGCCAAACCAGACAAGGTCCACCTGCCATCTAGTCCTAGCAGTCCACGGGCTTGCAATCCATGAGGGCTCCGGAAGTTCTGCAACCATCTAGCAGTTTTCAGAGCTACGGTCATAACAAGAAGTCCACGCTGCAGGCTTCACTTCTTCATGACTGGTGTTGCTCCTCCATGTAGTTTTGCCTTCGCATGGATAAGAAGGTTGTCTCTTAAAGTAATTTAAGGGCACCAAATGCTATGTAAACTTCTCCAACAGTGCTTCTTTTAGTCAGAGGAAATGAAGTTCTCAGGGATGGCACTATCTGTAAGAATTCTGTGACTCTAAAAAGAGCTTGAATTTTCCTGTCAGCTGTTGAAGTTGGCGAATCAGTTCCTTTGGTAATTTTATAACTTTCTTTAGGAGACAGCTGGTTCACCTCGACAATTATAAGAATCAAGAATTATATTGAAAATATGCTCTCTGATCGTGTCCTTGAGGTTGTCTTTTTCTCCAGTAATAGAATCTATTCTTTTTCCTAGTCTCTAGGCATCTCTGCTTCCCAGGCCCAGCCCTCACCAAAGCCTATGCTTGCCGACCAAGCTTATTTACCTTCAGCAACACTTACTGGATTCACAGCAGATGACCACGGACCCTTTTTCCCAATTCAGTCCTACGTCTATGAGATTAATTTCCATTTCCATAATCAAAAGGCTTCCCTTGGACGTGTCAGTGATTACACCAGCCACAGACAAATCAAGTGTAGGAAGGTGCTCCATCATGTGAATATGATCTGGTTATGGCTTAAGTGGAACAAGGTATTCAGTGTTTAAACTGTGCCAGCAGATGCGGTACTTTCACCAAGTCCCTTTTTCTTTTCTTATACAAGCAGGCACAGGATAGTGGACTGCTGGCCCTGAAAGTCCCCAAAGAGAAGGTGGAATGCTGCCAAAAGCCACATTAGCCACGAACACACTGGCACTTTCCATCACATCACAGAATGAACACTGAACAGGAGTTTTGAAGTGTACCCTTCCCCCACACAGCACACTCATTAACTCACTCACACGTGCCTGTTCATTTTCCTTCAGTCAGCTGCTAAAGACCCTCTTCCATTCATTGACAGGATTTTTGGCTCACTCTGCTATATCTATCCACAACCTTAATTGTTAAATGCTAACATGTGACAAGAGACTTGGTCTGCATATACAGAATTCCAGATACCAATCAGGATCTTACTTCACCTGGTATTCACACAGGGGAGATGCTCCAACACCAGTTTGGGTACCTTGCTTTGCTAATCTTGTACCAGACACAGTAAGAGCACCAGCATCGATTTGGAAATGTCCTACTACTCCCAGCCCGCTGGACACACAGCCGAGGATGGAGTAAATTAACAAGTGACTGAAATCCTGCAGGGCACCAGTGTCTGTGTGTCTGCATGGCTGTGTGGACCAGTGGGGACCTCAGCAGCCTTCCATGATTACTAGCACGGTTCTATGTTAGAGGTCTTCTTAAATTTGAAAATATGAACTGCATTCACTAAAGCACTAAACACAGTTATCAAATCTGAACTTAGATTGTTAAATTGTTCATTATTATATAATTCCCAGAACTCATTCAGTTCAGCAAAACAGGAGAAGTGAAACTAATTAGAAAAATCTAGAAAGCTGCAACATTGGGCAATGTTTCCATGCTTTGTGCGCTGTGTCTTATTCCATCCCTCGGCAGAACCTTCTAAGGCATCACTGTGATCATTTTACAGGTAAGAAGCCAATGCCAAGAGAGGTTAACTCCATGTTCAGCATCATACAATGCTGGGGTTTAGACTCAATGGTCACATCCCAGCTCCAGAGATGGGCTCTGTGTTAAACTGGTGGTTATACAATTTGTTGGAAGAAATATGTGAGCATGATATTCAGAGAATTAGCTAACGCTTTGAAGAATTAAAACAGAACAGTTGTACTGTTAGTAGGGAGATTAGGGAGGAGGTGTGGAAAGGAAAGGGTGCAATATGGCATGGCATGGTGGCATGGGCCGAGAGTGTACTAAATTGGGTTCAATAATTACCCATGACAATGAGGCCTTGGAAAATCTGGCTTTCCTAAGCCTCAATTCTGCTACTATTCACTGGCAGTAAAAATGTTAGTTCTATGGACTTATAACTATTATATATATACATATATACTTAAACTATTATTATTATTATTATTATCAATACATGAGATACAGGCTATCTGGACAGAGATTAATTTGGAGATTAAAAGGCCAGCATTTGGGTAGTTAGGCTGGGTTTCCCCAGACTGCTTCCACAATGTGCTGGTTCCATCTTTCCTGGTCTGTTACTTTGAGAGAGTTTTCTGTTACACTAAATATGTAACGAAGCAGCTAGAGGCTCTTGTATTTCAGAGGTAAACTTGCCTTCATTTTGCTCCTCAGAAAGTGCTGCCTTTTGTGATAGCCCAGCTGGAAAAGGCTTCTGGTAGGATAGTTTGAGATGGAACTTGACAGACTTTCTAATCATTTCTTTTCCCAGTGGGAGAGGATTTCCATGTTCATGATGCTTTACATGTTTAAGATTTTAGATTGTATTAAGATAAAGCATATGCATGGCTTTATAGCATTGAAACCTTCAGTCTCTCTCTCTCTCTCTCTCTCTCTCTCTCTCTCTCTCTCTCTCTCAGACAGGGCTTGTCTGTGTATCCCTGGCTGTTCTGGAACTCGCTCTGTAGATCAAGCTGGTCTCAAACTCAGAGATCTGCCTACTCTCCCAAGTGCTGGGATTAAAGGTGTGCCACAATCACCCAGCCAGTAATTCCAGTCTCTTGTCATAACTTTCTTTACCTCTATTATGAACTGTTACAAGGCCAGTTCAAAAATTAAAAGCTTATATGACTTCCCTTCTTCCTGTGACTTGCTTCACAGTGTAAAGCACTGTTTCTATCCTATCCTTGATGCTATGATGTGTTGTAGTTCCTGAGTTGTCTGCTTCCCGCATGGCAGTGCTGTGCTCTGTCTCTTTCCTGCATGGCATTGCTGTGCTGTGTCTGCTTCCTGCATGGCTGTGCTCTGTCTGTTTTCCGCATGACATTGCTGTGCTGTGTCTGCTTCCTGCATGGCTGTGCTCTGTCTGCTTCCTGTATGGCTGTGCTCTGTTTCCTGCATGGCAGTGCTGTGCCCTTCTCTGTTTCTCTTATAACATTTTTTTCTTGACATTTTTCATTGATAGTTCAGATTTTCTTCAAATGACTGGAAATACTTTGTTTCTTTATAATTAAGAAATAACAAAAGGTTAGTGCATACCTTTAAGTCCAGCACTAACAAGACAGAAGCAGATGGATTTCTGTGAGGCCATCCAGACTACATAATGTGACACTGTTATAGTAAAACAATAAATAAGCACATAATAATAACAATAGCAATCCTGACTCATAGCTCTCTGAGTGTGCATGGAGATTCACTGGGAATTCAGGCAGTGACATGTGAAGGGGAAGTTGGCTATGTATGAAACACCAATACATGTCCTAAGTTGCAAGTATTTGCTCTGGAGTAGCCATATCTGTGCAAGCTTCCCTGGACTCACTTTGTCACGTTACAGAAGACCTTGTATTTTCCCAGAAAGCTGTATGGTGGCCTATATCATCCATAACAAGGGATATTGATTCTTCACATAAAATCAATTTTAAAAGACAGATTTTCATCCCAGCTTCACCTTCATGGTCCCTTGTCTCTCTACCCTGAGCTGTGAGCCTTGGTATGTCCTATGAGTAGAGTGCTCCCTCCACTCGAGCCATCTTAGGGTGAGCTCTAAAGAGTAGTTGCTTCTGCCCTAGGTTATCATTGTTGCCATTTTCCCATTCATATTTTTAAAAGATTGATTTTCTTTAGTTTTATTATGTATGTGGGAGGGGTATTGTCAGTGAGGTGCCTTTGGAAGTAAGAAAAGGTTGTCAGAATCACTGGAACTGGAGTTACAGGTGTTGGTGAGTGGTCTCCTGTGAATGCTGAGAACTGAACTCAGGTCCTCCGCAAGGTCAACCCTTCACTGCGGGGCTCAGGTTCATCGTACTTTTGTTTAACTATGAGTACTGTTCAAAGTGACCCTCTTGCTTTTATCATTTCTCAATGTTGAGTGTTTTATGAATTTTATATGGTTTCACATATTTTATTCATGTTTCAGGAAGGTCATATTGAGTCATATTGAAGCAGAAATTTGTTTTAAAGTTTTAAAAACATTAAATTTAGTTTTCTCTTATTTAGTACAACACCTTTAATTGATTTCTATTGAAAACAGTAGCCAGTCGTGGGTCTGAGATTAATTTACTGTGCAATTTGGGACATTGATTGTGTTCTAAGATAGTCTTTGATTATTTTAGTGATCTCTCACAATGTTCAAATTTCTGTTGATAACATAAAACAAATGTGTAACGTTTCATTTTCTAGGGTGCTGCATTTACTGCTAAAAGCCTAGAGAAATTTTTTTCAAGTTTATTTTAATTAATTTATAGCCTGTATCTTTTCAAAAGCAACTTAAGAAACTAGGAAATCCTGACTGTGCCACAATTGTTCAGGCCAACAAGTAGCAATCTAACAGCAGATGGAAGTTTGCTTACAACTAAAAGGGATCTTTAGTCTTACTCGCAAGTGTTAGCAGTGGCATCCGGTGCTCTGAGCACCATATATAACCCTACAAGTGGCAGCAATCTCCCACTGACTCACAAATTCACCTGTGAATCAATCTCACAGGCCCCATCTCTGCTTCTCTACACCTCCATTGCCGGGAAAAACTGCTGAACATTGTTGGCAGTAGGAGATGAAGGTCTAGTAAATGTTGAATGAACACACATCCTGACAAGGCTCAGAAACTAATATGCAGGAATTAGAACTTCGATGCATACGAGCTGCGAATATGCATTTGCAGCACTGTCACATGGGTCACCTAAGGTGAGTGCAATCATAGGGATTCAAAAGCCAAAAGAGTGCATTAAACCAAAATTACTGAATACCTAGTAGAAAAATAAGGGCTGAAATTTGGGTAAGTTGAAAGGAGCAGGGAAGAAATTTGCAATTTAAAAAGGACTTAAGTCAGAGTAATATGTAGCATGTGAGATGTCTATGCTCATTCACTGCATTTAATGAAAAAGAAAACTAAAAACAAAACAAAAAAAAACCTAAAAACAGAAATAACAGGAGCCTGAGTAACAAACTTTAAAGAAACAGTTCCCTTACAAATCACTGACAACAGGGGTTTGTTTTCACCTCTCGATCTAGTAAATGAAGAGTTTAAATATACACAAAGAAAACTGTCATATAAAAACCACATTCTTATGACACAGTAGGAGAGTTTCACACTATATATGCTTGGTTTGGGGTATGGAATAAAATATACAATTAGCTCAATATTAAAATTTATTTGTGGTTGGATGTTCAGAAAGCAAGGGAAAATTTTAGCTCATGGCTCTAGATTTCCTTTACTGAGAACAAAATGCCTAGATATTTTACAAACATTCAGGTGCTTTCCCTGAACCAAACACACTAGACAGTGAATTTGGCAGAGGCAAATGAATCTGGCTGAAATTCAGTAACTGAGCAGACTTGGACAGATCGTGGCTCTGGCTGTGGTTCCCACGCATACTGCAATGGGACCGCCTTCTGAAGTCAACCATCAATTCCAGTTTCCCCAACAAGAGAAAACAGCATCTCAACAAGAACAGAGATGTCCATGGCTGAAGAAAGAATGGGGCAGGCAAGGGAAGGGAGAAAGTATGATGATATGAAGGTTCAGTTGCCCTAGGTTCTTTACATGCATTAGTTCATCTGAGGAGACAAAAAACAAAAGGAAATGCTGTGTGGAGGGTTGGGGGCAGTGAATTTATTCTCTTAGAGTGTTGCCTTTCCTTAAAATGACATATGATCTTCCCTTTGATGTCTCTGAGTAAGTATGATGAGTTGGTTTCTCTGTCTTATCTATTGTGGCTCTTAAGTCTTAGGTCTTGTGAAACAGCATACAACTTTATAGTTTAGAAGAGAGAAAGCATATACACAGGCACAGACCAGAAATGCAACAAAGACAGCTAAATAGGGAAAACGCCCAGGAGCTTTAAAACTTTGAGTTATGGACACTTGGATTAATTATATTAAGAATCTTAACACAAGCAATTTCTCTATAATGAATACAATCTCAAGTGATGTGTTTTTAAACTATATTAATATATCTATATATGTTGTTATAACATAGGTCTTATATTACAGAGGTGCATTCTGAATTTTAAATAGAAAGAATGTACAAACATCATGGTAATAAAAATCACAAAGATAAGTGTTGGAACATGTGGACTCCAGTCTCAGCTGAGAAACATTTTGTCAAGTTGGGTCAATCACACACAGCCAAGTTTCCCAGACATTTGTAGCGATACTAAATACTTCCATACTAGAGATCTGGCAGACCCTTCCCGATAGGATACTTCTTGAATTTCTATATCTTCATCTTTGTTCTGATTGAAGATGTCTTTTTTTATAACCAGCTGAACTCCACAATTGTCATTCTGCAGAGTAAAATGTACTGCTTACAGTTACCACACCAAGGGGTGGCATAGCACTCGGGATGTGTCTCAGCTTCATAAAACCATATGAAGAAGCAAAGATCATCAACACATTAAAGGTAACTCTACAAGTTAATACTTAATTCAGCTTAGCTGTTCATTTTAAATGTCAAAGATTGTGTCTTACCTTTCCAGTTTTATAGAAATGAGCTTATTGTTACTTAAACATTCAAATCAAAGGTCAAACATTTAACTAATGACAAAGCAGAAAGAAACAGTTAAACCTTCTTTTTACACATCATCTTAGAAGCATCAATTTTCACCTGTTTGGTGTTTTATGTACTTCTCCCAGGCCTGCACCCCTCCAGGTTCCAAACACAGAGTGGGATAGCTACACCATTATTTCTTCTGTTCTTATTAGGGTAATTATTTCTTCTGAACAAACGTAATAACAGAGGGTGTGGTGGTTTTCTGCTAGGAATGGCCCTCATAGATTCATGTGTGAATATTTGACCCATGGGAGTGGTACTATTAGTAGGTGTGGCCTTGTTGGAGTAGGTGTGACCTTATTGGAGGAATGGTGTCACTGTGGGGTGGGTTTTGAGGTCTTACAAGTTCAAGTTGGACCAGTGTGACAGTTTTTCCTTCTGTTGGCTGAGGATCCAAATGTAGAACTTCTCCAACACCATGTCTGCCCACATGCTGCCATGTTTCCCACCATAATGATAATGAACTAAACTTCTGAAACTGTAAGCCAGCCTCAGTTAAATGTTTTCCTTTATAAGAGTTGCTGTGGTCCTGGTGTCTCTTCACAGCAATAGAAACCCTAAGACAGAGGATTGGAGATTCAGCATTAGTCCAAACTACACCTGTGTGAGAGCAGAGCTTCTTCTTTATCCCAGCTCTGAGAACAGATGCTCCACTTCTTCTGGTGATGGGAGTCTCTGTGTCATGAGTTCTAAGTTCCCAGGTGTAAAGGGAGAGGCCCCCGGGAGAGTCCATGACAGCGTTTGCTGGCTGTGCAGAGACCTAAAAGCTCTGTTGAGTCTTTCTGCTGCCGTGCTAGTCTCCCACAAATTGAAGCACTTTATAAAATTTGCGGGTCTTCAATAAATGAATCACTTTAAAGTGCTCATTCTCCAAACTATAAAGTCTTTCTTAACCACTGTAGATGTACAAAAGTCACGTCATCAAAATGACAGTAATCAACTTCTTCAATTTTAGGCATTAAAATTCTCTTCTCTCTCTCTCTCTGCTATTTTTTTGTTGTTAATCAAGTGCAAAAAAAAACAAAAAAAAACAAAAACAAAGCAAAACAAAACAAAACAAAAAAACACAAACCAAACCCCAAACAAAACAACAAAAATTCGTCATAAGGATGCAGCGCATAAAATCTCCACTCTTCAGCAGTATTAAGTAGACAAATTGTAGAAAGTTCTGAGAGGTACAGATATATTTCTTTTGGATATCTCAAAGTAAGATGTATCTCACTCTTTCTGTCTCTCTGTGCCTCTTTGCTTCGCTGCCCACCCCTCTCTGTGTGTGTACACATGCACCACTTGAATGGGCACACACATCTGTCCAGGATCCTATACAATCTGAAAGACACTGTCTAAAGATGCAAAGACTGCCGTACAGTGACTTGCACAACTTCCGGTTTGTATTCCCAGCTCCTGAGTTCTAGGCTTCTTGCTCTGTGTACTGAATTGATTTAATTGCTTTTAATTCTTCAAACAAAGCATATTTCTCAGTATTTAACCAGCACCAAGGTGGGGAAACCAAAACCACTCAGGACTGTTTATGGCACCAGGTTGCACCTCTAATCACAACTCTGTAACCACAACACCTGCTGGACAAAAAAGATTATTACACATGAAACAATTTACTGGGTTTCATAAAAGGTAATTAATAAATCAATAAATTTGAAAGTTACATAATTGCAGACAACATTACCATTGAAACTTTTAGTAACTTTTTTTTGCTAATACTATAGATTGTATTCTGCAAGGCTTATATGGTTATGGTGATGCATCCATTTATTGGATATTGGAATTCAGGTTTTTTCTTCATATTATATCCTAAAGAAAATGATTTGATAACAGAGCCAAGAATGAGGCAGTTCTAGAAATGATACAGTCTTTATAAACAAATAATGAACAGATGAACAGATTGCTGACAGAACCAATACCATCAAAAATCAAAAGCTACCTGAAAAAATTAATACTATTGAAAAGGGTAACATTAATTTGACAGACAAAATTGAATCTATGTCAAAGGATACTGGGAAATTATCTGAAAGAATTCATACTGTTAAATTTTACAATTAAAATTTGTTAAAAAGTTATGATAGGTTAGCAGATAGAGTATCTCTCCAAGATGGCAATCTGCATGCTATCCAAATAGTTTACAAGGGTGAGGTTTTTAATCTTTAAAGGAAAAACTTCAGACCTTGGAATTACATGTGCCAGAATGAGAACCAGAGGCTAGGTGCCTCAGTGAAATCACTAGAAATATATACAGGCCAAGATATTCAGGCTTTACAAAAGAGAGTAGTAAAAAGATTTGAAATGATTGAGGTAATTATTGGAGCTGATGAGCAGGGAAAGGAGGTACAAGGACAGAATTCAACATCACCAGTTGCTGTCAGAGGTGACTTACCCAGGGTTTTAGCTTCCTAGCCTGTAATCTACTCTGACAAAGCATCAAGTTCTAAAGGCCCAAAAGGATCTAAAGAAGGTAGATGGATACCTATAGGAATGAATGACCTAAGAGAAATTAAGCAAGCAATTGTAACTTGTGGCTTGCATTCCGCATTTGTTAGGAGATGGTAAAGACATGGGCTTCTAGCATCAAAGCAACACCACATGAATGGATACAGTTAGTTTCAATAGTCCTTGATGATGGGCCTCAACTGATGCTTAAATGCTATTTCAAAGGAGAGGCAAAATTTTAGAACAACAGAGAAAAGCAAAAGGACTTGAGACTTCCTTGGAGAGGGCACTTATGCTGACCTACAAGCTCAAGCTCTTTATGATGAACAAATCCTGTCATAATGCCACAAAGCAGCCTTAAATGCTTGGGACAGGAATCAAGAACTATGAAAAATAATTGAATCATATACAAGGGTTAGACTGGGGCAGAGAGAAACGTTTACTGACTTTTTACAAAGATTAAGGCTGTACAAATAGGAATAACAGACCCTGATATTAGACATGTATTTTTTGAATCTCTAGCTTTTGAAAATGCCAACTTAGAATGCAAGGAGATACTTGGGCCTTTAAAGATTGGATCAGCACCAATGAATAAATGGATCCTGCATACAATGAACATTGAGACATTTAACTATAATGCTGAATCTTGGGAAGGATAAGCAATTTCCAAAAAATGAGATGTCAAAATGCCAAATATTTACATTGTGGCAGAATAGGACATCTGCGAAGGGATTGTAGACAAAGAATTCCTAGGAATAATATCTCCTCTGTGAATAGCAAGAATAGGAGGACTCAGCCTTCAGGTTTATGTAGAAGATATGGCAAAGACTGAAACTGGACCAATGAATGCAGATCAACAAAAGACAGACAAGGCAACCTGATACCATCAGGAAACTCTTTGAGAGACCTTTTGCAAACCCCCAAGTCAAAAGTGTTCCAGTAATTCCCAGTCACTGTGGAGGACATGTCTCACCAGGAAAATTAAAAATTCTAGAGCCTTCTGTAAAAAACCATACAGTTCTACATGATGGAATAAACATGAAGGATGAATCAAAAATTCCAATAGGAAATAGGAAAAATATATTCCGGCGGACTTCTATAAATGATCAAAGACCAAAGCTAAGAGTGCATATAAATGGCATTGTAATTGTGGGTTTAATAGACATGGGTGCAGACATGAGTATCATTATTCCAGAATCCTAGCATACTAATTGGCCCCTTCAAGAGGCAGATGTTCAATTACTAGAAATTGGAACCCTATCTCAATTGAAACAAAGCACAAGATGGGTTAATGCACAGGGCCAGAAGGACAGAGAGGAAAGCTGAGGCCGTATGTGACTAATATTGCAATGAATTTATGGGGTCATGACCTGTTGCAATAATGGAATTGCCAGATTAACATTCCTGCAGTCCCAAAAACTCATAATTCTGGGAATGATATTATAAGGTACTATACACAAAGGTCACTAGCCATTCAGGCTATACAAGAACACAAAACAACTAATAAACCTTTAGAGGTACCAACAGCTCTAACTTTAAAAGGTTAACTGAGAAACCAATTTGGGTTGAACAGTGGCTAATAACAGAAGATAAACCAGGCTTTAAAACAGCTGGTACAGGAGCAATTATATGCTCACCATATTGAAGAATCAACCAGACTTTGGAATTCTCCTGCATTTGTTGAGAAGAAATTATAGGAGGCACAGGTTGATAAGGTGAATCCAAATCATATTTGTAATCTAGTCATAT
Source organism: Bramus lutescens (assembly GCA_001685075.1). Classification (NCBI taxonomy): domain Eukaryota; kingdom Metazoa; phylum Chordata; class Mammalia; order Rodentia; family Cricetidae; genus Bramus; species Bramus lutescens. The sequence goes on along the minus strand of LOEQ01005845.1, from coordinate 25,406 downwards.
TGCCCTCCAGAATTTCTCCTACAGGAATTTTAATGCAGAGGGATGATATTATCTTACAAAGGATCTTTTTACCACATAAACCAAGTGAAAAATTAAAAACTTATGTGGAAAAGGTCTCTGAATTAATTATAAATAGTTAATTGAGTACATACCATATTCATCTTTTGGGGTCTGGGTTACCTCAATTTGAATGCAAAATTCAAGATGCCATTGTTTTTACTGCTGAGTAGTAATCTAATACATATATATTCCACACTTTCTTTATTCATTCACTCATAAGTGGATTCTAGCCATAAATAAAGGACATTGAGCCTATAATTC
>LOEQ01005845.1:6133-19131 GCA_001685075.1 Bramus lutescens | reverse complement strand
GAATTGGGAGGGGGCAGGAGGTGGAAAATTTTTAATAATAATAAAAAATAAAAAAATAAAGGAACTCCATAAAGCAATTGTGTTTTTATTCTCTGACAGAAGTACCCATTTCTGAAAGTTGGTGAAAATTGCTAAGCAATGTGACTCCTGCTTATTGTTTTCAGGGACCACTAGTCAACCTTGTATAGGAGGATCAAATTTATGATTAGCATTATTTCATAGAAAAAGTTATTGTAAGGGGCTGGAGTTGCTCAGTGATAGAGTGACATCTTAACATCAGAACTCTAACTCAGAACAAAGAATGCTCCTTTAAATCACATCCATATAGCTCCTGAAGACTATACTAAATTGTCCTGTAGATGTTATCTTGGTGCAACATGAAACCTGAATAAACCTTTAGATGAATAGATTCTTTTATAATTGTTTCTTAGACACACAGAAAAAATTAAAAATAATAGTTAACTATAAGTACATGGAACCCAGATTTGCTTATTAGATCTTATCCAGGATGGTCCATTTGTATTATTTAAGGAACCCTGCATGGATACATTTTATTGACTAAGTGTAAAGTTTCTTTAGATTGCTCTCTGTGGTTGTTTGAATGTAAATCATGCCCATAAGCTCAGAGGGAGTGGCACTATTAGGAGGCATGACTTTGTTGGAATAGGTGTCAGCTTGTTGGAGGAAGTGTGTCACTGTGGGGGTGGGCTTTGCATTCTCATAGATGCTCAAATCATGCCCAGTGCCACATCCACTTCCAGTTGCCTTCTGATCAAGACATAGTAGCCAGCACCATGCCTGCCTGCACACTGCCATGCTTCCCACCATGATGATAATGGATGGAATAAGAGAACACCCCAATTAAGTGTTTTCTTTATAAGAGTTGTGTGGTCATGGTGTCTCTTCCTGGCAATCAAAACCCTAACACACACACACACACATGAACATACACACACACACTCTCTCTCTCCTTACGTGTGTGTGTGTGTGTGTGTGTGTGTGTGCACATGCATGTGAAGGCAAAGGACAAAATCAGGTATCTTTTTCTATTTATTTATTTGCTTGTTTATTCATTTTACATCTGAACTGAAGTTTCCCCTCCCTCCTCTCTTCTCATTCCCTTCTCTCCCTCCTTCCCACTCCCCAATCCACTCCTCCTCTGCTTCTGTTCAGAAAGGGACAGGGCTCCCATGAGTATCAACAAAGCACAGTATATCAAGTTTCAGGAAAACTAAGCACTTCTCCTTGTATTAAGGCTGGGCAAGGCAACCCAGTATGAGGAATAGGTTCCCAAGAGCCAGCCAAAGTGTTGGAGACAATTCGTGCTTTCATTATTAGGAGTCCCACAAATAGACCAACCTACACAACTGTCACACATATGTAGAAGGCCTAGGTCAGTCCCGTGTAGGCTCCTTGGTTGTTGAGTCAGATTTGGTGAGTTCCCATGATCCAATTAGTTGTTTCTGTGGGTTTTCTTGCAATGTCCTTGACCCCTCTGGATCCTATGATCCTTCCTTCTTCTCTTCAGCAGTATTTTCCAAGTTCGGCCTAATGATTGGCTGTGAGTCTCTGTATCTCTTTCCATCAGTTACTAGATGAAGGCTTGCAACAAGTCTTTCTCCGAACTGCCAACTCCCAAATAATGACACAGAGATGTCTTATTAGTTATGAAAGCCTGGTCTTAGCTTAGGCTTGTCCTGCTAACTCTTATAAATTAAATTGATGCATTTCTATTAATCTACGTTTTGCCATGTGGCCTTTTACCCTTCTTTCATTCTGTATGTTTGACGTTTTCCATGCCTCATTGGCATCTCTCTGCACCTCAATTATCTTCTCTACTTCCTCTCTCTGTGTCCAGAAGTCCTGCCCATCTCCTGCCTAGAAATTGGCCATTCAGCTTTTTATTATACCAGCCATAGCAATACATTTTCACACAATGGACAAATATCTCACTACAGAGGCTCTCTGATGACAATTGGAGTAGTCACCTGTCTGCTCACAGGTATCCTATTCTACCACTTTCTGCCTTCCTTTTTTCTATGTCCAGCTTTTTACATGTGTGCTGGAAATCTGAACTCAGGTCCTCATGCTTGTGCAGCAAGCACCTTACCCACTGAGCCACCTCATTAGCCCCCAGATTCTCTATATTCTTAACCCAACATCCTGAAGTTTTTCTCTAAATGCCATTTTACATTTAATCATCATGTTTCCCAGTCTCTACTTAGCTCTATGCCCTCTCCTTCTCCCTTTTTATTGTCTTCATAATTTCTATGAGGTTTGATGAGATGTTTTCTAAAATGTCCCTCAACTGGGATTTTAGTGACTCATTGGTATTTATGTGTACATATGCATGTTTATATGAGGGTATGTGCACATGAACAAAAGGTGCCTGCGGATGCCTGAAGAGGGCAGTGGATCTCAAGTGGGAGTTATAGGAAGTTGTGAGCTACTCAATGTGAATACTGGAATAAAATCTCAGGTCCTCTACAAGAGTAGAACATGCTCTTAACTGCTAACTCTTGAGACATTAAATGGGATTAAAAAATAACCCAAACCTCTTTTTCATAATGAAGTCAATGTTATGAGGCTTAGGAGGAAGAGCACAGAGGTAAATTTCTGCGCTCATCACACCACACCAAGGGTACACTATGACTAAAGTGACATTTTTTTTAACATTGTCACTGCAGTTACTCCCTTATTCTGTACCGTTTGTAAGGAAGTTAGGATTCAAGTCCCACTTTTTGGTCCCCTACCTTGAGGATAGAACATTTGTAAAAACAATTTGGAATTTGCTGTAGTTGAATCTTATATTTGGGGCTTGGTCCCCAGGGTGGTGCTTTTAGGAGACAGTGCAGCTTACATGTGGTTAGGAGGTGCGAGCTATATAAGGGTGGTGGAATCTTGGTCTTTTCTCCTTCTCCTTTGCTTTCTGGTCATTAGATGAGCAGTTTTGCTCCTCCATGGATTTTGGTCACGATACACACTGCCTCATATTGCTTTAGGTTTATGACATGAAGAAGTTAAAAGAGCCCATGTAAGCAACCAGCTAATTAGAAGGTTAAAATAGTTATTGGTCTTTGTTCCTACAGTTACTGGATGATTTAGTAGTAACTCATAAAAGCAAAGTCATTAACCACACCACTTCAGGAGCAAGCAATGTGTTCTAAAACTTTAAACTAATGGATTTAACAATGCAGAAACAGGAAAGTCTCAGAACAGCTTGAAACATTTTGTGCATTTGCAACCTTATAGCTCATCCCTTACAGAAAGGGAGGCAGTCATCCTCTGTGCTTTCAAGACTATGATTAGAACTGTTACCTCTTCTTCAACTCTTTGGCAAAGTTTACTGTTGAAGCATTTTAGGCCGGAAGTTTTCTTTCTGGGAAAGGTCTTAAATGATGAATTTATTTTCTTTAATAGTTATTCAGATAATTTATCTCTTCTTCTGATGCTTTGGAGGCTAATTTTTCAGTAATTTTAAAAATTATATCTAAATTGTCAAATTTACTGAGTTAGGGCTCTTCATGATATATTTTTCTTCAATATTTTATTATAGATACTTCAAGCAATGGAAATTTTTATAACAGAATTTTACAATAAATACACATGTATTTTTCTACTGGATTGTACTACCAGAATCTCACATATCTGTCTACTTATCACTCATGGTACTAGACACCTATCCTAATTTTTAGTTCATTTTTACCATATCACATGTGATAAAATAAATAGTCTATTCATGACATTAACTAGAGTAGAATAAATGTGAGCTCTTTCCCAGTTGTTGTTTGATGCTTTCCTTTTGAGTAATATTCTCAATGAAATACACAATCTAAATTCTATCAAGATAAGTTTCTTAGGATTTCTATTGCCATGAAGAGACACCATGACCATAGCAACTCTCTTTTTTAAACTCTTGAAACACAGATTTAAGGTACATAAGGAAGTCATAATAAGAAGCCAGAATATTTAGGAAATGATATTTATATGAATGTTAAATGGATTTTTATATTTCACAGTGAAGCAATACCTGAAAAGGAGTGAAAACTGACAGTTGAAAAATCTGTACAGGGCACTGCAAGTGAGATATTGGATGTGTGTGCACTGCAGGAGAGTTGCAGATGGGTGTGCACTGCAGGGGAGATGTTGGATGGGTGTGTACTGCAGGGGAGATGTGGATGGGTGTGTACTACAGGGGAGATGTTGGATGGGTGTGTACTGCAGGGGTTCCTATCCTAGTGACTCAAGAAAAGTTAGATGTGGCTTTATACTCAAAATAGGCATTAGCTGGACCAAGGGTAAATTATAGATATATAGTTTCTCAATCTGTTTCTTAGCATATCTGGAATGCAGGCTTACTTTAAAATCTTCAATCTGGAACTACAGGGTCAGAAAAAAATTGGGATTAATTAATTTTGGTTCTAGGTGTATGTGAGGCATTTGTGTAAATTAGACAAGATATTTTGCCTCCCATCTTGTATTTGTCCTCTCTCTCTGAATGAAATTTGTTTAAGTTTTATAACAATGTATCATATTCTGCACATGAATATCATTATATAACCCAACATCACTAACATGTTATGTCACTCATTTTCATTTGTTAATTTGATTCTTAATAATTCAACCAACACCTTCCTACATTTTGTTCATTTAGACAGCATTTCACACTAAGTTACCTCTTTTTTTGTTGTTGTTGCCAATCAAGCCTGAGGATATTATTTTTATTTATTTATTTAAATATTTATTTATTTATTGTGTATACAATATACTGTCTGTGTGTATACCTGCAGGCCAGAAGAGGGCATCAGACCTCATTACAGCTGGTTGTGAGCCATCATGTGGTTGCTGGGAATTGAACTTTGGACCTATGAAAGAGCAGGCGATGCTCTTAACATCTGAGCCATCTCCAGCCCCCTAAGTTACCTCTTTCCTCAATCATCTCCTATGTGTAATAGCATCCATGCTGGGCCACAATATTTTATGTTACACTCACCCAATATTTTCTAAACAATCCTGTTTTCTTCGGTATTCTTAGGGATTAAACACAGGACTTTATGAGTTTTCAAGGCAATTGCTTTCCTATTATCTGCATCTTCAATGCAATTTTCTATTTTAATAAATTTATTTATCTATTTTGCACCCTGGCTGCAGGTTCCCTCTCATCTCTCTTCCCAGCCCCTCTTGCAACCCCCTCTTCATCCACTGCCTCAATCCATTCCATGGCAACTCTTATAAAGAAACTGTTGAGTTGGGAAGTTTGCTTACAGTTTCAGTGGTTCAGTCCATTATCATCATGGCAGGGAGCATGGCAGCATGCAGGCAGACTTGATGCTGATTACATCTTGGCTTGCAGATAACAGGAAGTCAACTGACACACTGGACAGTAGGTATCCTGAGCCAGCCTCTACCTTCTGAGTGCTGGGATTAAAGTTTTACCCCACTATACCCTGCTCTAAGATTTAGGGTTTTTTTTCAGAAATTGGAAACTTAGCTGGGTGGGATCTCACCCTGAGGTCACAGCTCCTTATATTCCTTAACCTGTTATCTCCTTGAACAGAAGATTTAACTTCATTATATTTTGTGGTGCTCTTTTTTGGTGTGGGAGGTCCTTCTGTCTATGTATTGCTTTTATAGGTTAATGAATATAGAACTACTATGAGCCTATGGCAGAGAAGAACAAAAGTAGGTAAGGAAAACTAAGCTGAATGCTGTGAGGAATAAGGGTGGAATCAAAGAGATGCCATGGAGTGGCCAGAGATAGACACAGTGAACTTCACCCAGTAAGCCACAGCCATGTGGCAATATACAGATTAATAGAAATGGGTTGAATTAATATGAGTTAGCCAGTAAAAATGATTAGAGCTAATGGGCCAAGCAGTGATTTAGTTAATGCAGTTTCTGTGTGATTATTTTGGATCTAAGCTAGTGGGGGGGGGGCAGGAAGAATAAGCGGCTTCCTTTAACACATTTTCTCCTCAAAATTTACATTTTATCATTTACCCTGCTCATCTTGCTCCTTTTTATTATAAATTTTTATAAGCATAAATACTAGTAACCACACAACAGAGTCTATTCTAGGCTTTTTTGAGATTTCTTTTTCCAATGGAATTAATCCAAAACTCTTCACTTTAGCCTCAGACAGACTCTTTGGACAAAGGCAAAAGGCAGCCACTTTCTTCACCAAAATATCACAAGAACAATCTCTCTAGGCAAAATACTAAAATTCTTCGCCTCTTAAATCTCTTGAGTGAGCGCCCAAGAGTTCAAATCATTCTCAGCACCTCTGTCTTCCATGCTCCTACTAGTATGGCCCATTGAGCAGTGCTGAAAGCATTCCACTGTTCTCATAACCCAAAGTACTAAAGTCCATTATTACTCCAGACAAATGCAAGGTCAGGCCTATCACAGTAATACCCCAGTTCCTGGTATCAACTTCTGACTTAGTTAGGTTTCTATTTCTCTGAAGAGACACCATGACCATGGCAACTCTCATTAAGAAACCATTTAATTGGGTGGCTCTCTTACAGTTTCAGAGGTTCAGTCCATTTATCATAGTGGAGACATTGGTGCTAGCTGCATCTTGGCTTGTAAGCAACAGGAAGTCAACTGACCTACTATCCTGAGCATAAGAAACCCCAAAGCCCTCCCCCATAGTGACATGCTTCCTCCAACAAGGCATATTCACTCCAAATTACACTGCCAAATAGTGCCATTCCATATGAGATCATGGAGTACAATTACATTCTAACTGCTACAATAAAGAACATTCTTTTTCTCCCAAAAGTTCCCCATCTTTCCAGGCAATCGCTAATGCCAACATTCTCGAGAGGTTATTCTTTTAATAGCTTTTTCTGTAGATTATGTTAATTGTTCTAGAAGTTTATATACATGGAAGGTACAGTATGCTAAGCTATACAAAGCTTTATCTTTCAACATATTGTTTTATATATTAATGCAGGCTTTGTGTGAACTGTTACTATGTGCTTTTACATTGCTGAGTCTATTCTATTGTAGACATATAACAGTGTCTTTACATACTGTATTACTGCTGGATTCCTGAACTGCCTCATGAGGCTACTATGACTACAATTCTATGAACATTATTCAGAACTTTTAAAGACGTTTTTCTCTTAGGTAAACACATGCATGTACAATTGCTAGGCTATGAGATAGGTGGACATTTTAAGAGAAACCTTTAATCTCTTTCCAGTGTGTTTATCATTATCATATAGGAAAACTACTCATTTTTTTTTAAATTTTGATTCATATTACATTGGAAGTGTTTACAAGTTCTAGAGTTTCCTATTGAAAGTTTTAGTGTTTCTTAAGATTAGGGTTCCATAATATGCAAATAGGGAAGATACGACTTCTTCCCTTGGTGTTTCCCCCTTTCTCTCTCTCATCTTATTGCACTTTTGCAGACTTTAAACACTATAGTGAATTAAAATGGAAACAATAAACACTCTTAGTTCTGATTTTTGAGAAAATACTTGAGTTTTCTTGCATTCAGGAAAAAAATGTTGGCTATTGGTTTACTTATCATGTTGAGGTTTGCTGTTTCTCTTGTGAGCCTCTTTAGGGCTTTTATCATGAAGTGACACTAAACTTTGTCAAAGGCCTTTTTTGCCTACATGACACAGAAGAAGGTGGAGAAGTGGGAGAGGAAGGATGGGGAAAGGAGAGGGGTGGAGACAGTCAATGTACATGGTGTACCTGAGCTATGATACTGATCACCGTGTATAATGAATACACTCCAATGAAAACTAAAATGACTGGTACCTTTTCCAGAGTGGGGATAACATTTCCCAAATAACTATATCAAATAATAAAGTGTTGGCTGATTTGCATGCTTCTTAACGTTTGGGGATGACAGGCTTCTTACTTTTCATCAGTTTAGTGGTTATTCCTCATAGTTGTAATTGCTATTTCTCTGATAACTAATGATTTCAAGTGGCATAACTTTTAAAATAACACGTGAACTGAAAGCCTGTCTGTGAATACTGATGAGAAACAAATATTCTCCAACATGAAATTAAAAGCAGGGGCTATTTCTTCTAATCCCATTAAACAAAGAAATTAGTGGAAACCAAATATACTCCTTTATTTTTCAAAACTAAAGTTCACAAACATATATTAAATAAAAACTTATAGAATCAAATAAGAGGCAAGGTAATGGAAAGGAAAATAATGAGGTAAATACTTGATTGTGCTACTATTAACTGTAATATCAAGCCACAGCCCAGGAGAGCCCAAGAAGCCCAGTGTCTACTGAGGTAAGAGGATTGCTAATGAAAAAGAAACTGGAGTCCATAAGACACAGAGCCATTTAATGTCATAGCCAGAGCTCTGGAATGGCAGGGGGCTATCTCATTCTTTCAGCTGAATTTTTAAATTTTCAATCTATTTATTCCTTATAGACAGTGTGCTATACAAGAATATTTCATTTTGCTTTCATATATATACTGCCCACTGAAAATATTCCCCTCATGATCCCCTTTCCTCCCATCTCACTGCCTCCCCCAGGCTTCTTTGTTACCCTGGGAAGTTTTGCTGCTACTCTCTTGTCATATGTCATAAAACCTTGAAACCATAAATGAGAGAATGTGTAGTATTTATGTGTCCATAGCTCAAATACCTAATGTCACCAAGTATAGAGCCGAGCTGACAGAGTTCCATGAAGTCTTAAAAGTAAATGTCACTGTTTGCTTTAGTGATTTATCCAAGACAAATAGGTGGTTCAGAATCTAGAATTTCTGTGTGTGTGTGTGTGTGTGTGTGTGTGTGTCTGTTCATGTGTTCTTTCCACTACTGGACTGTGATGGAATTACTGCAGGCTTCTCCATTTTTTCCTGCAACTCTAACACCACAGTTTTGTATTTTTTTTCTCGTTAAGCTATCTTAATACATTTTAGGTCATGTGGCTCACACACACTAATCCACTACTGCAATAGTTGTTTGCATTTCTATTGCTCTTGATTTTACACTGATTTGTACTATTTTTTTATATTGTGAATGAACACTATTCTACTTTACCCTTCCATTTATTATGAATTCTTAAACTGATTACTTTAGGATCTAATGTATATTTGTTTTTAAAGAAATAATAAACATCAATTCATTTCACAAACTACAACATTTTTTAACTTTTCTTTCCCATTGTTACTATAAACTTTGGACCTATTGAATTTAAGAAGAATAATTTATATGTGTGTTTGTGTGCTCAAGTATATGTATGTGTGGCATGTGCATGGAGGAGCCTGAAAAGGCCAGAAAAGGCACTGGACACCACAAAACTGGAGTTACAAATGGATGTGAGTTTCCACATGGTTTCTGAAAATAGTATCTCTGCAAGATCAGTGAGTGCTCTTAACCTGAGCCACCCAAAGACTTTATTTTATTTTATGTGTGTGTGTGTGCGTGTGTGTTACCTGCATGTATATATGCGCACAGTGCCAGCAGAGATCAGAAGAGGGCACCTGATTATGTAGAGCTGAAGATACAGGCGGTTGTGAGCCAGATCTCTGTAAAATACCATCAGATAGTCTGTCAGGCGGGAGTGGAAGCAGGAGACACTGCTCCAAACTGTCTCCTGTAGCAACCTGAGTTCTTTTCAGAGACCTCTCCTCAAGTGAAGCTAGGCTCCTTGACTGCTACCCTGAAAGGATTTCAAGACAGTCATTGTTATCCTGGATTAACTTATAGTTAGTGTTACAAGATTTTTAACATATCTCAGCACATTAGCAGAAATAGACACCAGAAAGGGTAAAATACACTCAAGAGTCACACTCTTATTCCTTATAATAGCCTTATGTATGGTCTGGGTGGCTTCAGAAGTTATATATTGTAACATAGCTAAATGAAGCCCATCCTTCCCTGAGGTGCCCCTGAGAGGATTACACTTTGATAAGTAACAACTTGGGTTATAAAGACTGCACATGTGGTGAAGGCATGTCTTTAACTGCAGTGGAGTTTACAGACCTGCCCATGAGCTTCCTACAAATGCAAGACTACTCTGGGGAAAAGAGCTTATGCATGCCCATAAGCCCAGGTCATAAGGATGGCTCACTGCTATTTCATCCTTTCTATTTGAAATATCTCTAATATAAATGAAATATTGTCTCTATATAATCAACCTACACAGTGAATCTTGTTAATTGTGTCAAAATCTTGACTTTCAATATGGTGAGAAACTTAACCAGATTAGAGGTTTGTCGTTCCATGCCCTCTTAGCGTCTCCTGTCTTCCTATCCTCAGTCACTTTTCCCTTCTTGTCATGTTATTTTAGTGTAGTCCTGTTGACCATAGACTGTCTTTCTAAAGATAAACAAAGCATTTTATCTATAGAGTACACTGTCCTATGTGCCCTATATCAGCATTCAGTGTGTTATTTTCTATTAACACACTGAAGTAGCAATTCCAAAACAGAGAGTGACAGCAGCTAAACAGCAGAGTATCAAGTCCCAAATCCCTCTTACCCAACCTTGAGATATTCCAGGTCATCAGTATACAGTGAACTACTTCTTGAGAAATATAGAAACCAGCTGATCTCTTGTAACCCTGGTGAGCAGGAGACCACACTGAAAGTGGGATGACATTCTGCAGCACACAGTCCCCAGTCTCTCAAGAGCCCATTCGACTGCCTAGGAGAAAACTAGCTCAGATTCTTCTTGGGGAAACAGAGAATGAAACACACAGCCCACATCAGACATTGGAGTCACAAGCAGCAGCCCCAATAGCCTTGTTTCTTTGCAAGTATTTGTCTTTTGAAATATGCTTTACTTATCCAAAAAATTAAGCATGAAATCAAAACACCAATTTTTTGTTATTTATTTTTAAAAAAGAAAACCAACTATCTTTTTTCATTATGCATACCAATCCCAGTTCCATCTTCCTCCCATTCACTCCACTTAACCCCACTCTACCCTACCATCACTCCTCAGAGAGAGAATGGCACATTGCTTTGCAGAAGGCCCAAGACCCTCCCTACTCTATCTAGGCTGAGCATGGTATCATCCAAAGAGAATAGGTTCCCCCAAAGCCAGTACAAGCAGTAGGGATAAATCCTGGTGCTACTACTAGTGGCCCCTCAGTCTGCCCCAGCCATGCAATTGTCACCCACATTCAGAGGGAACAATTTGGTCCTATTCTTGTCTCTTCCTAGTCCAGCTTGAGTTGGTGAGCTTCCATTAGCTCAGATAAACTTTTTCAGGGGGTGTACTCATCATGGTCTTGACTTTGATCATATTCTCACTCTTCCCACTCTTCAGCTGGACTTTGGGAGCTCAGTCCAGTGCTCTGATGTGGTTTTCTTCCTCTGTTTCCATCAGTTGCTGGGTGAAGGTTCTATGGTGATATTTAAGATATTCATTAATCTGACTACAGGCAAGGCAAGATCAGACACCCTCTCCTCTATTGCTTAGGGTCTTATCTGGGGTCATCTTTGTGGATTCCTGGGAATTTCTCTAGTGCCAGGTTCCTTGCTAGCCTAATAATGGCCCCCTCAATCAAGATATCTCTTTCCTTGCTCTCATCTCTGTCCATCCCAAGTATTCTGTTCCCTCAAGTTCTCCTCACCTCTCCCCTTCTGACTTCCCTTCTCCCCCCACTCCTATGTTCCTAATTTTGTCAAGTGATCTTGTCTATATCGACTTTCCAGACGGATCTATATATACTTTCTTAGGGTTCACCTTATTACTTAGCTAGAGATCCTAGTACTTGATATCCGACAATATCCTTTGTTTATAGCTAGTATTTACTTATGAGTTTACAGACCATATTCATGCTTTTGTGTCTGGGTTACCACACTTAGGATGGTGTTTCTAGTTCGATCCATTTGCATGCAAATTTCAAGATGTCATTGTTTGTTTTTTACTGCTGAGTAGAACTCTAATGTATAAATGTACCACCTTTTCTTTATTCATTCTTTGGTTGAGGGGCATCTAGATTGTTTCCAGGATCTGGCTATTACAAATAATGCTGCTATGAACATAGTGGAACATGTATCTTTGTAGTATGATTGAGCGTCTTTTAGGTATATGCCCAAGAATGGTATTGCTGGATCCTGAGGCAGGTTGATTCCCAATTTTCTGAGAAACCACCACACTGATTTCCAAAGTGATCACACATGTTTGCATTCCCACCAGCAATGGATGAGTGTTCCCCTTACTCCACATCCTCTCCAGCATAAGCTATAATTGGGAAACACCAAATCTTAACATTGAAACTCAGATGGGAAGAACCCATATTCAATTACTTTTAAATTGAGGTCCCTAAATACACATCATGGGTATACTATCATTATAAGGAACACACATATACACCATACTGGCATTTGTTTTCATGTACATGTTAATACTAAACTTTTAATTAGTTTATTCAAACTAGTGGTAGAGAGAAAAGGCTCATATTGACAGCCTGAAGGAAATTTCAACTGCTGAATAATGTTGATACTAATCCAATGTCCACAGTTTATTTTGCTTTTTTTAAAAAAAAAAAAACTTACTTGGTAAAGATTTATTTCTAAGTTTGAAAATAGTAGTAATATGGTAGTCTTTTCACCATAGCTTAATCCAGGCTCTCTGGACCTGAAGGCACCATTCTGAAACAAGAATATAAGTACAGAAGAACTATCTATCAGGGTTATAACCTAGGACTTAAATCTTTGACTATTCTTAAATGTTCCTTTTATCCACCAGTCCAGCAGACATAATTTGCACTATAAATTATATATAAACCAATATATATTGCATATATGTATATATGCTATATATAAACCAAAAAGACAGAAACTTTTTGTAAATTTTATTATTATTATTATTAAAAATTTCCACCTCCTGTTCTCCTCCCAATTACCTCCCCCCTCCCCCCTCACCCTCCCTCTCCCTGTCCAGTCCAAAGAGCAGTAAGGGTTCCCTGCCCTGTGGGAAGTCCAAGGTCCTCCCCCACCATCGAGGTCTAGGAAGGCAAGCATCCAAACAGACTAGGCTCCCACACAGCCA
>LOEQ01005844.1:128224-154133 GCA_001685075.1 Bramus lutescens | reverse complement strand
CCATCCATCCATCCATCCATCCATCCATCCATCCATCCATCCATCCATCAGCTATGCATGTCCAGAAGACATCTTTTGTGCTATACATCTCCTCATCGTCATCCTCATCCTCTGACTCCTGCATTCTTCCCGCCCTCTCCACTACCACGTTTCCTGAGCCTTGAGGGGTGAGGAATGAGTGATATATGGCTGTCCAACTCAGGGCCGAGCACACAACTCTAACTCACTCTGGTTCCTTCAGCCAGATACAGATTTCTACATTCACCACCACCCACTACACTAAGAAACTTCCCTAATGAAGGTTCCGTGCAGCACTAATCTGCGGGGATACGCATTTTGATGGCAGGTTGAAAATGTGGCGATTCAGCAAAACGGTAATAGTAGGTTCTCCAACGGGGCCTGTGATCACTTTAGCTGTAGGCTAAATCAGGTGTGCAGAACCAGGAGTGAATTCCCTCTTATGGAGTGAGCCTCGAGTCCAACCGAAAGGGGTTGCCTACCCCCAGATCAGCCATGCTATTATTGCATTAGAGGGCACATCTTGCCTTGGAAATCATTGTTCTAGCTCACAGAATTCACAACTGGGTAAGACTGCAGATGGATTTTGTCCTCCAGCATCTTGCATAGCATCCTCTGCCACTATGAAGGCTAAGGGGTAGGAAGGAAGCTTCTAGCTCAACTCCAGATTGATTGATTCATTCTTTCTGTGCTGTCTATTCAGCAATAGAGTCTTCAGTTCTGGGTTGAGCAACCAAGAGCAACAGCAATAGTATACATGCATGCACACACATGTACACACACACATGTACACACACACACACACACACACACACACACACACACCCCTTGTTGAGCTTCCATAGGTGCAGGTCCCTTGTCATATATAGAAGATAATATTTCATGGCAGGCATCGTTGACTTCCGAATCCTTCTGCTTCTTCTTCTGAACTATTTCCTGAGCCTTAGGTATGAGGGTTATGCTGTAGATGTATCAGCTGGTCTTGTGTATTCACAGTCAGTTGTCCTATGTATTCTGACTAGTTGTGGATTTCTGTAATCATCTCTATCTTCTGTAAAACGAAGTCTCCTTGATAAGGGATGAAAGCTACTCTTACCTGTGGCTATAAGGATAAGTTGACTTACTATTTACACATATAAGTTCTTTATGTGAGCAGCACTGTGTCTTTATCTGTTTTAGGTACTGTGTATCAAGCAGCTCTGGCTCAGGATACCCTGAGCAGGAATTCAAGAGGGAGGGCGTCTACCCTACAAGTTTTACATCCCTCTGTACTAGGGACCTGTCAGCCATCTGTGATGCTGTGGACATCTGTGCTGGGATGATGCATCTAAGTGAATAAAATAAACTATGTAGGAGTGAGTACCACAGAAACCAACTACACTGAACTACAATTACAAATCATTAAACAAATTGAAAACAAACCAAGGTGTACTGTAGACAGAACCATCTAAATTGGAAAGCACTGATTTATGTAAATGACACTTGGCTGTGTTTGCCATACATTGTGAGAGAACAACTAAGTTGCCCCATAGGCATGAGAAACAACTGATGTCCATTATAGGCAAAGCCCCACATGATGCTTACATTATTATGGTTTGTTGCCAAAGTTCAAAGTGAAAGCAAAAGCAATTTCAGTCAAAGGTATATGGAGGTAATCCCAGACTGTAGAGAGAACAGGCGGCAGTGATGAAAACAGCCACTTTAAGAGCAAAATTAGAGAACTACTCAAGATTTATTAACTTCAATAATATTACATTGTTCTTTTGAAAAAGGGTCTATGATGTTGCCCAGGCTGACTTTGAACTCTTCAGCTCAAGTGATCCTCCTGCCTCAGCCTTCTGACTAGCTTGGACAGCAGGCATGCACCATCCCAGTCAGCCACCAAAACACAATATTTTCTAAAATCAAAGGAAAATTATTTGTGATAGAAAAAGGTAAGAAAATTCAATTAAAACTCTGCATGAATGCCCTGGATTTTAACTACAGACTCAGAGGACCCTGCTTGTGAACAACTCTGGATTAAGCAAGATGTTCTCAGCTTTCCGACTTTCCCAGTTAGTATTATTGTGTGAAGTCATGAAAATCTTAATTTTACGGTTACACAGCACAATGAATATAATTATGTCTTCATGTTTATGTATTATTATATAAATTTCTTAAGGCGAAGTTTCAAGATCTAAGAAGTGATTTGCCAAAACATCGTATTTATGGATGGCTATCCTAATTAATTTGATGATGGCAATAATTTCACTGTGTCTACAGGCGTCAGATTACATCAAATCATAACATTATACACCTTGAGTGTATGTAATTTTTACTTGTCAGTTATATCTCAATATAACTGAAAAATAATAAAGTGTTTGAAGTTTTTGGCAGTGGTGACTAACAAACCATAATGCAAATAGAAAAAAAAATACTCAGGGTTAGTGTGTTTATAATTTAATAAAGATAAATCATCTTAAAATAATTCTGATTATATTTTTTCTTTTTTTTTTTGTCTTGTTTTGTTTTTCAAGACAGGGTTTTGCTGTAGCTATTGAGCCCGTCCTGAACCTAGCTTGTGTAGATCAGGCTGGCCTCGAACTTGCAGAGATCACCTGCCTCTGCCTCTCGAGTGCTGGGATTAAAGGTGTGTGCCACCACCTCCCGGCTTGAGGTAAGATATTCTTTATGCTAATAAATAAATTTGTTCATGTCCCATAGGAAAGAGGGATACTCAGGAGACTGCTGACAGATGAAGGACCTTTTCACCCGTTCTCGCTGCTCTGCGACAGGATGGCGTCATGTGCCTTCATTCTCTATGACTGAGCATGCTCTCCTGAGAGTCATCCCTAACAAACAAAGCATCTGTGCTATAGCTCGATTTCCGCCGTGCTGGAGCACAAACAGATCACTCCACAAGATGCTACAGTTACTTATAGAAATTTTGGAGGACTTGATTTATTTTATTTTCAATTTGTTCATCCATTTGTCGCCGACAGTATTGAGGCTCCACCTAGGGCCCGTCTCTAAAACTACATGTGTATTCATTACACCTGATCTCATCCTGTTTGTTTGCAATACGTAAAACAGTTATGCAAATAGGAGAATACATACCCCCGCCCCCATCCCCTGCTAGTGTCTTGCACCTAAAAGTTAGATTTGGTTACTCCCACTCCCCACCCTCCGGAACTGAACAGTGAGGCGGAAAAACCGTGCGGATTGCTTGCCAGGTAAGGATGTGGTTAATGTCTTAGTTCTTGGCCTTGGATCACTGCTCTGCAGCAATGACACCAGGTAACCTTCTAAACAGGTGGTCCCTGGTCAGATGGGCATAAAGTGCAGAGAGCAGACACCTCCTGTGTGTCCCCGGGAACCGCGGGGGAGGCCTCATCAGGTGAACCAGAGAATGATCAAAAAGCGGCCCCACAGAATTTGGTTTCTAATTTTGGATATCTTCCTTTATCTATTTTGATGACGTGGGTTTCTAGTCTTTTCTCCTTGAGGTGGTTTCGTACATCCGGTCTCTCCAGCAGTAAGGCAAAGCACTTCGAACTGAACTAGCACCCCAGAGTGTTTTGACTCACACCAGCCATCCGTCTGCCTCGTTCCCAGTCCCCAGCCCTCCTTCTCCTACGTGATGATTCTTACTGGATGCGGGAATTGGATAGGAGCTTGTCGGATTCTCGGGTTTCCTTATTACCGTCAGGATAGCAGGATGGCACATTAATGTTTCAGATATTCACTTGGCTTTTTCTTGGAAATACCATATATTCCTAAAGATACTTAATGTAGGGAGGCTGGGGGTAAAAGAAGAGAAGGGGGTGTTCTTTCTTGGTGCTATTCTAAAATTGTACACTGCATGTAGGGAGGGCATCAGCACTCAACGTAAACAGAGTGGAACTCTCCCAGTTTACCCACAGTGGCAGTCTTCACTTTTTTTTCCCAAGCAGAGCCCAGCTTTCGGCACTTCCTATTGACAGATAACTTTGTGCAATCTGGGTTAAATTCCACACAAATGAAGATAAAGATGTAAAGAGCAGATTTATTCTTGCATATGGTTGCTGGAACTAAGCAGGTACTGTCCTCTAAGTGACTGGACTAGGTCAGCACCTAGACAGTACAGGTAAGCAGGCCTACTGCAGACTCGGGATATAAGCCAGAAATGCAGTTATCCAATTTAGCATGTATTACACAACAACAGCTAGCTTTATTTTGAATTTGTCAACAGTACTCACCCAAACACACATATATACATACATTATATATGCATACATATGTACATAGGTAAAAATTAAAATAAGCTTGCTTACATTTGCTTTCTGGTATTGGAACAAAGAGCCATACCAGAAACATATAACAATAAAATTCTTACTATAACAAAATAAAATGAAAATTTATTTTTTAAAAAAAGAATACTGCGATATTGCTGCCCTCCTCTTCTGCGTACCTGACCCAACAGCAACGTCTGTTTCGCTGTATCCTGTTCTCTTCAGCCAGGAACCATTCTCTTCAATTATGTGTAACGACTTTATTTTTTATTTACATTTATTTGTTTTGGGGGGGGAGCACACGCACGCCATGTTTCACTTGTGGAGGCTGGAGGGGAGTTTGCATGCGTCACTTCTCTCCTTGCCCCATGTAGCCTTTCAGATGGAAGGGGGGTTGACCGTCTTGCCTGCCATTGCCCCTGCTGGCTGGGCCGCCTCATCTGGAATTCCTTAACTTTTCATTGTAGGCCTTTTCTTCTTCTTCTTTATTGATATATTCCTAAATCCCTTATTTCAATAAACTTATACTTATCCTATTCTTTATGGATTCTGCCTGTGTACTTAAGAAATTTTTTGTAATACATGTCACAAAAATAAATGTCTGTATTTTCTTTAGTAATTTTAAAAGTTGCATGTATATAATCAAAAATAGGTTTTGTTTTATGGCATAGAAACATATCAAACACTAATCTCTGGCATTATTTATTAAACTGCCCATCCCTTTATACCAGGATGATTAATTGAAGGCGTTAGTTTGAGTAAAGTAGGGAAGAGCTGAAGTGTGGGAAAACACTAGGATTTGGCTGGAAGAATGTTTCCAGAGGCGATTGCTGAAAGCCCGATAGGGCATGTCTGCTTTAGTGTGGGATGCAGCCCCTGGTCAGCCAGGGCACTGGAGAGCAGGAAACTATGTTTGTCTCCCAGGGGCTGAATACAGTCCTCCTTGCTCATCTTTGGATGATAGAAAGTGGGATTCTGACTTTTGGACACTGGAGCTCACACCACTAGCCTCACCCCTGGAGTCTCAGGCTTTTGGCTTCAGGCTGACAATTGTATCATCAGCTTCCTTGGTTCAGAGGTCTTTGGAGTTACACTGAGCCGAGCTGCTAGAACCCAAGGAACTCCAGCTCACAGATGGCCTGCCAGGGGACTTCTCAGCCTATGTGACCATGTGAGTCAATTCCAGTATGTATGGTAGGTGGCCTATGGTTTAACAACAGCATAATCCTAGGGGGCTGCCATTGCATATGCAGCTATTACACTGTGCATGGCTGTACGTCTCTCATATTGATCTGTCTCTCTGGAGTGCACTGATACACAAATTACCTTCAGTTGCAGCACTGATTTCAATCATATGTGAGAGCATTCATCTCTGGTTTTGGTTTCATCAGTGTGTGTATCCCCACACACTAGTCCTAGACCAGTGGAATTTTAAATAATACTGGAAATATGGTAAACAACTTCCACCCTAATCTGAACATTTTTTTCCATTAGCATACTGATGATTCTTTATTCTCACTGGCATTCTTGGCCATTTTCTCTTTCTTAGGAATGCTATTATTACTTTATCAGATTCCACACATATAATCCAGCATTTTCTGAAGATTCGTTGTCTCACATTATCATTTTTCTGTAACATAAACTGAGCTTATACAGATAAGTGTTACAGTATTTTAAAGGAGTGTGGGGAACAAAGAAATAACTCATGTAATGTCAAGCTTACAAAATTCATTTAGCAAGATATAATTTTTTTTCAGCCAGGCAGTGGTGGCGCATGTCTTTAATCCCAGCACTCAGTAGGTAGAGGCAGGCGGATCTCCATGGCTTTGAGGCCAGCCTGGTCTACAAGAGCTAGTTCCAGGACAGCTTCAAAAGCTACACAGAGAAACCTTGTCTCAACCCCCCTTCCCCCCACCAAAAACCTCTTTTTTTAAAAGATGCATTTATTATGTAAACAGTGTTATGTCTGCATGCATGCCTGCAGGCCAGAAGAGGGTCCCAGATCTCATTACAGATGATTGTGAGCCACCATGTGGTTGATGGGAATTGAACTCAGTACCTCTGGAAGAGGTGCTCTTAACCACGGAGCCATCTCTCCAACCCTGCAAGATCTCATTTTGGTTAAGAAATGTGAACATTGTAGACTGTAACAAAGTAGTTAAGATCAATGAATATTACCCATCTACGCTCTGCCTCATAACGTTCATTCTAAAACTGGGCTTACTTTGGGAAAAACTAAGGTTTCAATAAAATCAGAAAATAATCAATTGCTATTAGTCTGGCTCTGTTACAAATGCTACAGAAAATATCCACGTGGAATAAACCTGACTTCAGGTTTCTGACTGTTTTGTTTGAGACAGGCTCTCCCTAGCTCCAGGACTTGCTACGTAGACCAGGTTGGCTTCAAACTCACAGAGATCCTCCTGCCTCTGTCTCCTGAGCACTGAGATTTAAGGTGTGCACCATCACACCAGTTATGACTTCAGTTTCCTAACAATTAGTAATGTATCGTGGAAGGTAGCAACGGTAAGATTCCAAACTTCAAAGTTCTAACTATGAGCTATTGGGAAATAAGGGCTCAGACACTGGAAAGGGTGACATGAGTTAACTCTCAGGAGAAACTCCTTTCTAAATAAATAGGATATAAAAACAAGGAGAGGATATAGTTACTCTAGCATGTATTTGACACTCGACAAATAACTGTAAACTGAGTGATATCAAAGAATACTTTGTATGTGGCTGTAGAGGTCTTCATGGAGTTCCAGAGGGAAACTCATTGCTAAGCTCAATAGGAAGAATTAATGCATCAAGGAGAAACTCGGGCACACGGCAGCTGATTAATCTAGCTTATAAATATTCGGGGTGGGGGAACATCCTAACAACTTGTGCTATAAAGGAAAGCTGGGGATTTAACTTGGCAAAGTGCTTGCCCAATATGTACACAGCCCTGGCTACTATTCTTGTAAAACTGGGCATGACAGCACAAACCCTGTTATCCTAGCACTAGGAAAGGCAGATACAGGAATATCAGAAGTTCAGGGTCATCCTCACAGAACTTGGCATGCTTTTGAAGATTAAACCTGGCCCTCATCCATTTCTCACTCTTTGCTTCTTGACTGCCGGGATATGAGTAGCCACTGCCTTATGTTCCCAAGGTTGTGATGTATCACCTCACCACAGGACTGGAGTTGATGGAACCAAGACTATGAACTGAAACGTGTGATCCAGATGCACAATAAATAATTCTTCCCATTAATGGTTTATAACAGGGATTTTGTCACAGTGGCAAAAGCTCTGAGTAACCACCAGCCCTTCTGTTTTCTAACATGTAAGGATACAGGTCTCCTCCTCTTTGGAGGATGCCATCTTCACTAGACAGCTAACCCTCCTGCCACTTTAATCCTGGATTTCACAGCCTGCTAAATGACAAGAATAAATTTTTATTCTTTATAATTTTCCCAGCCTCAGGCAGTTTGTCAGAGCAGTGCAAAGCAAAGACAACGAGAAAGCTAATGAATACAAATGAGTTTGGAACAATAGAATACAGACATTGAAGTCATAAATATGATAACACAGTTAAATATGATAACATCAGCTAAGTTTGTGATAGAAATCTCAGTTTGCTCATTTAAATAAGACTGTGTTTGGGTGCAACATTTTGGGGTGTTAAAAAAAAGTCCTGGGCTTTGGCTACATCTAAGATGTCTACCAAATGGATTTAATTGTATTCCAAGCCTCGGGTGTTTAATGGCAAGAGTAGCCAAGATACATTCTGATACTCCTGAGATGCTCTCGGAAGGAAGGTCGCTCTAAGATGAATATTGGATTCTGGGAGGAAGGCAGAGCTTCCAGTCTCACCCCACTCTTCCTTTCCATCTTTCTCACCCAAAAGCTAACGTTAGTAGGACACTCACTTTGTTTAGTACTGACTACAGGAATGTGAAGAGTATAGGCAATGCATGAGAAATCTGTCTCCAGGAAGAATTCTGTGACACCTGCATCACCTGGAACCATGGTCGGGCAAGGCTCTGGGGATTAAAGAGATGTGGGCCACTCTTGAAGCAAGGATGCCAACTTTATTATGCTCCCAGGCAGCTTATGTAGTGTGCTCCTTGACTAGTGGCCACAGCCTAGCTCTGGGGATTTTGCAGTGCAAGCCCACTTCCTTGTTATCAGGAACTCATGAGAGTTTCCTGCTCAGAGCAGCTGCAAGCATAGAAAAACAAGTTGTTTAGTCCTGCAGGCAAGGAGTCATAGAAAGTTCAGGGCCTGAGGGTCTGCAGCTCCTAATAGAATTCTAGTGGGAACAGCACCAGGAAAGTCAGGAAGACAGCTGCAGGAATTCCAGCTAGGTGTTCTCTAGATTTCTCCATAAGTCTAGAGACTGAGAGAGGAGAACTGGATTTCTGTACATGTTAGTACAGCACCAACGAGTCTCACTCAGTGGGGGATAATGCCTTACTCCCAAAGGGTGCTTCTAAGTATGGACTGGCGTTGCTCCTTCTCATGAGGATGATGGTGCCCAACAGACACTCACTATACTGGTACCAGGTGCTGAACAAATGCACCATCCATAGCAATCCCACACAAGGGTTATCCTTCTTCCAAAATCTTTAGTACAGTAGCTCCAATCACAATGTGTGTAGTTTAATAACAAATAAGTTATGAGTTTGCTATTAAGACTCTGTTCTGCAGTGTTCACGGCATCTGGGCTGAGGCAATGGCTTAGTGGATAAAGTACTTGCTGTGCAAGCAAGTATGAGGACCTGAGTTCAAGCCCCTAGGACTCACATAAAAGCCAGACACAGTGGCAGGAGCCTGTAACCTCAGTGCCATAGGTAGGCTGAGAGAGGTAAGGCTCAGGGCTTTCAGGTCAGACAGGTGCGACAAATGACAAGTCCCAGGTTCAGTGAGACATACTGTCTGAAAATACATGGGGAATAGTCTTAGGGGAAGATACCTGAGGATGCTCTCCGGCCTCCACAAACACACAAGCAAGAATACACACACACACACACACACACACACACACACAAATGTGCATCTGATAAATGATAAATCACAAAGTATATGCTCCATTTCCTGAGAATTAATGTTCTAATAAAAGATCACAGACACAGTAAAAGTCAGAATTTCCAAATCCAGGAAAGTATGAACTAATTTAAAATGTTCAAAACCTAAAAATTGAATAAAATACAGCATAGTTTTATATTATTAACATTTTTTTCTGCCAAGCGTAAAGGTCACCAAGAGGCCTAATTGCTGCTGAACTCATGTTTTTTTAAAAGATAAGGAATTTTATTTCCTGCAGCCCAAGAGAATGGAGACTCTCATAGAAATTCAGAGTTAAGCATGTAACATTCATCAATTGCATTCTCTAATGCTGAGGAAAATAACACAAATGATTCCAAAAGCAAAGATTTTTTTCTTTTGTGCAGAGAGAAAAACAGAGACAAAACCAGCTTGTCTTAGTTGAATGTATTCCTCCCTTCTTGAGTAGGCTCAATATCATCTTCTCCTATTGCAGAAAAAAAATCCATTTATTTCTTGTTCTTCTGTCAGGGAAATACCATTTCATTAACCTAAGTGGGAATTTATGTTCTAATAACTTTCAGAATCAAAAGAGAAAAAAAAACCCAAAAACCCAGACGATAAGAAGATGCTACTAAGCAAGGTGTAGCGGCAGTTCCAGGAGAGCCTAAGGGACGAGACACTCCTTCAGCAGGACAGCAGAGGCAGTGGGCCCGTCTCCACCCTACTACAGCACGTCTCTAGTGCCTCACACACAGTGCAGTATTCTACAGCCATCTTGGATGTTAAGATGGAAACCTCTTGTGTATTTTTCGAGGATCATTAAAAATGAATATAAAGTACACATTTTATTTTTAAGTTAAATCTCTGGAATAGTTACTTTTCTGGTGTTGTGGTAAAACACTATAACCAAAAGCAACTTAAGGAAAAGTTGATTTTTATGGTTCAGAGGGCTAGAGTAAGGAGACTATGGTAAGAGAGGGTGGCACAGCAGCAGGAACAAGCAGCGGAGCCATAACATTTCACACAGGAAGGAGGAAGGGAGGAAGATAAAAGAGGAGGGACAGAGAAGAAGACATGTGAGGCAAGGCTATAAACTCCAAAAGCCCTCCATCCAGTGACATTTCCTCCAGCAAGGCCTCACCTCCTAAAAGTTCCCTAGCCTTCCCAAATAGCATGGCCATCAGCTGAGGATCAAGTGTTCCAACACATGGGTCTATGGGGGAGCCTTTCACATTTACACCATAGCACTCAATATGATAGTTTCCAGTTCTATCCATTTTTTTGTGAAATTCTCATAACTTCATTTTTTTCCTTATGACTGAATAATACTCAGTTCTGTATAAGAACCATATTTTTATTATTCATTCATTAGTCGATGAATATCCAGGCTGATGCTATGTCCTTGCATCAGGAAGATGTGCACACACCCCTTTGGGTAGGATACAGTCCCTTGGGTATATGCCCAAAGGTGGTATAGCTGGTATGATGGGTAAGGAAACTCCAGTTTGTACCAGGCACCCACTTTAGTAGCTGTTGACCTCTGACCAAAAGTCCTGAAAACCCCTCTTCCCTCCCTCCTCCCCAGGACTGTGTAACCCGTGTGAAATGATTAGCTCCTGCCTCTGGCTTCTGTAAACTCATTTTTCACTGTGTGCAGGGGAAATGAGGCAGTCCCTCACCTAGTTGTAAATTCCACAGAAGTGGAGTAATTGTGGGTTTTACCTTTAAAAGCCTTTCCTCTGCCTGCTTTGTGCGGGCATGTCTCTGTTTGTCTTAGAGACTGCACCCTGCTAGCAGTTTTTAATAAATTTGGCTACCTACAGTGTGCATTGAATCTGGTTGTCTTTTCCCAGTGGTCTAAGGCAATCATAAGAGCTGGGTCCTATGGTAGAACTGCTGTCAGTTTTTGGGAAGACTATGCCCTGATTTCCAGGATATGCCTCAGTTTGCACTCCCATCAGCAGGGGCTAACCTTTCAGCTTGCCCCACCTCCTCTTCAGCCTTGGTTACTGTTTGTTTCCACCCCCATACACATATGTATTTACACATGCATTTTTACATTTCTAGAAAAAGGACCCCAGGATTTTCCCTCCTACATGTTTTTCTCTTGCTTCTTCATGGCCCATAATACCTGCTGAAGCTGTCATGCAATGAAGCCAAACTGATGGGTTGTTTGTAGACTATTCTTCCATTTTCCTAGATCTTTGAGCTGCATAGTGATTTTAGGGTTGATCTTTCTACCGTTGTTCAGCCTGCCTGTGATTCACCATGGTCTTCCCCAGCTAGGTGATCACCAATGGTTGCCAGTTCCCCTATGTGACCGGGCTGCATCATCACAGGTGGGAAGTGGATAATGACTTTGGAGCACGGGCTGACGAGGGCCTGACATTTGTTTTACTTCTCTGCATTGGTGGCGCTCTGGAGAGTTTGGCTAGGGCATTCTTATACATCATGGTGATGGCAGGGAGAGATGAAAGAAATAAAACGTGTCCTTGATGACTTGTGTTATATGGAATCTCAATGTAGTTTTAATTTTCATTTTTTTCCTGGTGGCTCAGGATATTTAACACTTTACAGCCTTTTTTGTTTGTTTGTTTTTGTTTTTTTGAGACGTAGTTTCTCTGTAGCTTTGGGGCCTGTCCTGGAACTAGCTCTTGTAGACCAAACAGGCTCTGTGGCCTCAAACTCAGAGATCCGCCTGCCTCTGCCTCTCGAGTGCTGAGATTAAAGGTGTGTGTCACTACCGACTGGCTACACTTTGCAGTTTTATTGGCTATTTATGTCTCTTCTTTTGAGAACTGTCTGTTCAGTTCATGAGCCTATTAATTGGCCAGTAATTTTAGGGTACTACACATTTCTTTTTTGAAGAATCGTGCTCTTTTTTCACATCTCTGATATTTCCGTAATTCAACCTGCTTATCTTGGTTTGACTTTCTCATCTGGGTTTACTTGGGATTCTTACTGAGCTACCTACTTGGAGGGTGTTGAGCATGGTTAAATCCTTACCACTTGGTGAAGCAGAACTCAACGGTTACAACAGCAGCAGTATCAACCTATACAAGACATGTACTTACAATCAGTTCAAAGCCACCAACCCATCATTAACGAGAACTATCAGAAAATGACAAAGCTAACATGAAGTGTGCTGAAATTAGAATTATCTCGGATAAGAGGGGAACTAGCAAAGGAATTAGATAAAGGAAGGAGGAAGAGAAAGGGGAAAACAAAGGAGATGAAAGGTTAAATAACTTTTAACCTTTTAACTTTTAAAATGAAAGGGAAACGAACGAGGAAGAATTTTATGGAGGATGAGAGAAAAAGCAAAAGAATAAAAATAAAAAAGAAGAAACTGGACAAGCAAACAAAGTTACTCAATCATAAGATAGTTCAAAAACATAATTATTTAAGTGTAAGAAGGACAATAGCATGAAAAAATGGATTAAAAAATTGAAAAAGCCATCGGGAAATGTGTTATTTTATAAGCTTACTTAAAAAATAATATATGTGTGTGTGTGTGCATACCTATAAGTGTTTGCTCCTGATGTCCTCTAGGTTACAGCTAGGTTTAATTACTCAGTAACTGATGGTTTTTGGCACCTTGTAGTCCTTTCCCATGCATTCTTTTTTTCAACATTGTTTCTGAAGCACCTAATATGTACCATCACCTTTTGATCCACCTGGAAAATGTCTGTGAACTAGAAAAAAACATGTTGCTCTCAGAAGCATAGAATATACTATACATTATATAATATACTATATATATGGCTTATTTTCCCTATAAGTATACACACAGTAATACCACATAACACAGTGCAAGCAGTATTGTTTTTAAGTACTTATAAGGTCTGAATTTTTTCTTTATTTTGCCTCTTAGAAACTATAGATAACTTTCCCGAATATCTACTTACTCATGTAAAAACAAGAGGAATAATTAAAGTTCTCACTGGGTTGCTATCCATTGGTTACATATGGTCACTTGAGTGAATGTTTAAATTAAACATATTTTTAAAAATACAAAGGATGCTATAGTATATTCTTATTAATTCTTTAATAATTTCAAACATGCATATTCACCTCAATTCCTCCCCCACCTTTTCCCAGAACCTTCTCTAGCCCTCATACTCTCCAACTTCATATCCTCTTTTTTTCTTAATAATGGCTGATAAATTTGTGCACACATGATTGTCCATCCAGTCATGTGTGGAGAAACATCAACTGGAGTGTGTTTGACCTACCAGGGACTATACCCTTAAAGAACACTGACTCTCTGTCTCCCATAGAATCCATCAGTTGTCAATGGTTCTCAGCTATGGGAGGGAGTTAGTGAGCCCTTTCCCCTCCTCCATGCTGAATGTTGGCTTGTTTGATCTTCTACAGGTCTTGCGCAAGCAGCCACAATTACTAGGAATTTGTCAGCGTAGCAGTCTTGTGTCCAGAAGACGCTGTTTCACTCCAGACCTGTAGTTCTTGCAATCTTTCTGTCCCCTCCTTACAACTAAGTAGGACGTAGATATCCCATTTGTGGCCAAGTGTGGAGTAAGCACTCGTAAGGAACATTCGAAGTTGGAAATGAAAGATTAGCTACTGTAAGCAACCAGTCATACTCTCTCTCTTGAAGTACTCAGAATAAGTTGAATTATCTTTGTGGACCATCACATAGCCATTGTTTGAAATAATCTATTGGCACATTGGCTATTGAAAGGGAAATTGAAACTTCTGATGTCCATAAGCATAAAGGGCAACCATGTTAAATAGAACGTGTTTGGGTGCAGGAACAACCAGGCCATCCTCATTCAGGGAAAACTGTGACTGTGATCTGACAGCTTTGATGGCTGATGCTTTTCCCAGGAAGCATTTCAGAGAACAGTCTCACTACTAGTGTGAAAGGACCGTTCTCTTTGATAAACTAAGCGTTGCTTTATGGCTGGTTCTCCTATGACGACATCACTTAAGATCCTTCTGCCATTATTGTCCTTTTCTTAGGGAGGAATTACTTGTTTGGGTTCCTGGTTTCAGATGTTTCCATGCATAGCTCTTGAGTGTTGTTTCTAGGAGGCCATGGTGAGGCAGAAGAGCATGTGGCAGACACCACCCATCCCATAGCAGCCAGGAAGTAGAGTTTATTTCCCTTCTGAAGTAAACTGGAGACAGGGTCTGGGCAAAGCTGACTCTTTCTCGATACGCTGGGGACAAAGTCTAGACTGCATAAAAAGTCCTGTACTGCTCTTTCTTCTTGAATTCCTGAGTTCCGAGGTGTGAGTGAATGAGTGGGTATGTGGGGCAGGGTGTGTGTGCCTACCGGAAAAGGAGATGAGATTTAATAATGATGATCTCTTAGCCAATACTAGAAAATCAACAATGAGCTGGCAGATTATTTACTTTTCTCTTGCTGTGATCAAACTCCGAGGCAGTTTAGAGAAGAATTTCATTGGACCTACAATTCCAGAGGGAGGAGAGTCAAACACAGCAGAGAATCAGGAAGAGCTGAGAACTCGCGTCTCTAGCCACAAACAGGAAGCAGAGAATGAACTAGGAATGGTATATGATTTAGAAAATTCAGAGCTTACTCCCAGTGACACACCTCCCCTAGTAAGGACATGCCTTCTAATCCTACTCAGACAGCATCACAGGTGGGGATCAAGCATTCAGATGACAGAGACTATGGAGGGCATCACATTGAAGCCACCGTAGCTATCATTCTGACACATTTCCAGGCCTCTGACTGCTTTATCATTTTAGTTCTAAGTATCTGGAGAATACACCTCTACCTAGACTTCTCTAGATGTGTGAACTAGTGGGTCAAATAGGTGCTAATTTGTTTAATAGCTGGAAAATTATTTAAAGGAACCTGAAGTGAAATTAATCTTAGATAGTAATATTTTATGTTATATTTACAAATTTGAAGTATTTTATTGTGTAATAACCTTACAAGGCAGGGATTATCATTGTAGCCATTTCATGAATAAAGGAAGTTTAGAGAACCTAATAATTTCCCAAAGTGCTACACTTAGTAAGTGACAGATCTAGGGTCTGAACCCTGACAGTATGAAGACAGAGACCAGGACCTTGGTGATAGATAGATACACATGCACACACAAGTTACATATACACATATATATCCTTATGTTGTATGTATGAATAAACATGATTATGTATTTGTGCTGATTGGTTTTTATCAACTTGACACAAACCCAGACATATCTGTGAAGAGGGAATCTTAACTGATAAAATGCCTCCATAAGACTATCTGTAGGCAAGTCTATGCAATATTTTCTTGATTAATAATTGACGTTTGAATACCCATCCCATTGTGAGTGGTGCCACCCTTGGGCAGGTGATCCTGGGACGTATAAGAAAGCAGGCTGAGCAACCCATGAGGAACAAGCCAATAAGCAGTGTTTGTCCATACCTTTGTTTCAGTTTCTGTCTCTAAGTTCTTGTCTTTAGTTCCTGCAGAATGCAAGAGAGAAGCCAGCTTGGTCATCTTTGGAATGACAGTGAAACAAATCCGAAAATATTTTCTTTAATCAAGTCAAATGCCGTAAAATCATTATGGTGGTTTATTTGTATGCATGCTTGCTTTCAAGAATGTGGAGTGGAGAATAACAACAGTTCAGAGCAGTTCCAAAGTTGTTTGGATTTTTTTTAATTAGTAGTACTGCTTTTTAATTGATTAATATGCTCATACACTGTTTTATAATTTAAAAACTTGTGATAATATATTATTTTATTTTACATAATGTAATGAAACATCTGAAAACTTGTAGGCCAGCTAGCTTTGTGTATGTTGTGAGATACTGAGACAGAAAAGAAGAGCAGAGCAGAGCGGAGGGGAGGGGAGGGAAAGGGAGAAAAAAATTCTGTCATAAAGAGCAAGTAAGGGAAGTTCCAAGACCTAAGGCTGTCATCCTACACACACACACACACACACACACACACACACACACACACACCATCACACACACACACACACCATCACATTTTTTGTTTTGTTTTGTTTTTTTGAGACAGGGTTTCTCTGTAGCTCTGGTGCTAGTCCTGGAACTAGCTCTTGTAGACCAGGCTGGCTTCGAACTCACAGAGATCCGCNACACACACACACACACACACACACACACACACACACCATGGCACACACATGCTCACATTCACACACACAGAAAACACACATGTATGTACATCATGCACACACCACATATCCAAATGATGGTCCTTGCTCTCCACTTCTCCAACTCTACCAGATGCACAGAAGAGATTCTTCTTTCTGCCTTTCCCCACCATATGCTGCCCCATCTATATGTTGACACTGGAAAATGTAGTTGGATAAATCAAATTTATGATTAAAATGCAATCTCATTCACTGCCTTCCTTACACAGCTAGGACAAAGTTTTAATCACACATGTAATTTATATTCAGTTAGTGTTGGATAATGCTGTTTTAGACCATTTCAGGTTGTATTTTCTCTTCCTTGCAATTAAAAACTACTAATTATACATTTGAACTCAAACTTAAAATAGTCTAGGCAAAATCTCATAGGCTTCATCAGTCATTCTCTTTTGTTTCTCCTTTTTTTTTTGTTCCTGAGATGGGATATTGATATACAAGCCAGGTTAGCTTCAAAATTGCAATCCTTCTGCCTTTGACTCAGGCGATGAGATTGCAGCTATGTGCTACCATACCCTGCAATCAGAATCTCTACGCTTCGGTTAATGTTTACATTGCTCTTTTCGTCTTCTGCAATGCACCTCTCTTTCTGTACCGAAGACACTAGAACATGAGGCTGAAAGCTCTCCGTGTTCAATCAGTGGTGCAGGTGTTGCTCAGCAAGGGGATCTTGCTGTCAGTTTGTGGAGGGTAGCCTATTGTCTTAAAAACAGCCTGGGTTCTTTGGGGACAATTCAACAGGATGTCACTCAGTCCCAGTATCGGAAGCTATGTTTGATGACAAGAGATGGCCAATTAGAACCCCGTTTTCCTCCTTGTTTGGAGACTTCATTCAGATCACCTTCATCTATTTTAGGAAGTTTTGCCTGTACTAAATTTCCATACCACCCCTCAAATTCCACTCAATTCTAGTTGTCTCTTCCCACATTCCCTCCCCCAACCATATATCCAACCCCTCCCCACTTGATCCTTTGTTCCCATGCTATTGGTGTCAGTGGTATTAATTTTTTATTATCTGTTCAAGGTGCTGTCTCCCCGTCCACCCTCTTCCTGCTACATAGTAGTTTTTATTTTGGCAGCGATGAAGGAATCTGTGTGAAGACACTTTAAACCGTGCAAATACCTTGCTCCACACAGAGTTGGAATACATTGAGTATTTGCCTGTTTTAGTCCTGAATCATGACTTCAAAATAACCGTGTCTCCAGTATGCTCTCCACATTCTCAACAGTCAGCATTAGCTTTTTCCTGTATTAAACTATCCCCTCTATGAATCTTTGTGTGCTTACAGATTGGTGTACGCGTGTGTTTATGGACTGGTATATGTGTGTTATTGATACAATCTTATGGATTCCTATAAATATGATTTATATTCATCACTATGCTTAGTTATTTTAGTACCCACATTGTCCCATATTGAGTAACTGGGGCCCCCTTCAGCCCAGCTTCCTTGTCTTCGGTGACAAATACACAACCTCATCCCTCCCTCCTCTCCTCTGCTTCTTCCTCTCTGTTCCCCTCTTCTTCCTCCTCTTTTCTAGAATTGCCTGATTTCTGACCTACTCGTTTTCTGGCATAACCCAGTGTTTTAGACCTGTGTTCTATCCTCTGTGAGCTGACTCAAGCTCAGTAGTCACCCGTCCATTCCTCCTCGAATGGCCAGTTTCCTTCTTTCAGGAAAGGGCACTAGAGAGCAAGACCTCAGAGATTCTGGGCGTGGTTATGCTCCTGGAATACCTTTGCTCCTGGGCCTTTCTGTCCCTGAGTTGATTTCTGTCTTTTTTTCACATTTCTCTCATTTACATAGTTACTCTTAGATATTTCTGAGTTGTTTCACTCTGCTTGCCTTCTTTTTGTATCTGCAACACAACTTTATCTATCACCTCTTGTTTCTGATTCGCTCATTTACACAACAATAAAAATGGGATTCTCTCTTACTCTTTGGAAAGCTGATACGTATTGTTTCTTTTTTTTCCTTTAATTTTGAGTCCATGAAGGTTGATTAATCTATTTTTCCTTCTTTCTAATATTTTTGTGAGTGTACAGTGAGCATAGGATGTGTTCATACCATTTGCTCTATTATTTAGATCTAGAATGCTAGTTTCCCATCAACTTTAGCCAGTCTCTTCCCTCTTAGAATACTGTGAACTATTTTTTCCTCTTGATTTTAAATTTGCTAATCTTGTAATCCATTCTTCTGTTGATTGGGCTTGTGCCTGTTATACTGTGATAGATGAAACAGTTACACTCTGTAGCATCACTTTAAATTAAGTCTGTGCCACCAAAATCGTCAGAATTGTTTTCACTTGGTGATAATGCAGAGATTTATTATGCTATTTTGTGTGGTGCATATGCTTGAGTAGTTTCCTGAATAACAGCAAAATTTGAAAATATCCACAGGGCCAAGTTCTATTCTCCTCCCTTTGTCATCAGAATCTCTTGCTGAACAGCAACTGCATCACTGCTGGCCTGCTGGCCACTTCGGGCACTCTCGTGGTGCAGTATTCCTGTTTTACAACCGGCTTGTGTAGAATTTGTATTTTTTTTCTGAGTGAAATATGATTATAGTAATGTGACTCTGGTTTGAATACACTCAAATAAGAAGTGCT
The DNA here is from genome assembly GCA_001685075.1 of Bramus lutescens. NCBI lineage: Eukaryota > Metazoa > Chordata > Mammalia > Rodentia > Cricetidae > Bramus > Bramus lutescens. The sequence goes on along the minus strand of LOEQ01005844.1, from coordinate 135,059 downwards.
ATTTGCAAAAGTATGGTGAGATTTACATGTGTATGGTGTATTTATGAAACTGTGCAGAGCTGGGCTTGAGGCCAAGATCTTCCACTGTCCGTATTAGGTAGCACCCTAGGCAACTGCCTCCTCATCTTACAGTGGATGCCCTTCTGTGCACAGACAGCCTGTGCCCTAACTGTGATCTTCATGGTTCATCCATTTCTGTAGCTCACACTGCAGTACTCCCAGCAGAAGCTTACATAGTACATAGTCTCACCTTTGCTCTCCCTGCCCCCATGGCCATGTCCCCTCCTTCCTCCCATCATTTCATCATGAGAAATTCATCTGTGTCCCACAGTTGAGATGTTCAAAATGTTTTTGTCTCTTAGGAGAGTCTCACTTATGATATTAATTTGCATAGCAAACATTCCCTTTCATGGTAGCTCTAAGGAGAGCAACAAGCCCAGTTGGATTTGAACCATCTCAAGGCCCTAAATCAGTGAGGTTCAAAATAACAAACTGTAATATGCATCATAGCTTGTCTATTCCAGCATGATGAATTCCAAACTTCCTGCAATTAGTGTAACTTTTCTCTCAGAATGGCATGATGGAAAAAGTTCTATCTGCCAAATGAGACATATAAATGAACAATTATGTCATAAAATATTAAAATTTACTTAGGGAAAAGGCATTCTTTGGAATACAATGTTTCCTGGCTGAAGTGAGATTGTGTTGTAGCAAGCTCACCCATTACTGATGGCAATGCACTTTCTGCTGGTGCTCATTTAGTACAAATGTAAATATTCTAACATAATTACCCCTGGAAGGAGATTGCCTGGTAATGGCTGCTCCAGTCCAGGAGCATTCCTGGGGGAATAGCTCCAGTCCTCTCATTTCTTTCTTAATAGCTCCTGACATTTCCGTTTTCACTCTGCAGTGTTCTTGGACTTCCCATGACTGGAAGCTTTTTGTTGTTCTGTAAGCGTTAAAAGTTTTTATATTTCGGTACAGTTTACATAATTTTTCTTCTAATGAGTGACTTAACAATGAATTTAAAAGACAAACATTAGAAAAAGGTGTTGATTTGAATAAAATTAAATGGGATTCACAATTAGAATTTGGTTTCTTTCCCCAGTCATAGCATTTATCATCACTTAATTTTGAAACCATCTATGAAATGCTACAAGAAGAGAAGCCGCAGATACATTTTAAACGGGCTGGTTAAAACCCCCAAACCTTTACGTGTTTCCATCAGGATTTGTTGATGGGTATGTGATGCTATCGACTCCACGTCTATGAGTCTTACTCTGCGCAGGTGGCTAGGGAAGGACCATAAAGTGGCCATCACTAATCTTTATAGCCTTCACATGGGCAGAAAAGCAGACTCATGTAGAAGTCAATGCACATTTCTTTCTGCGTTTTCAAAGTTGCTCTTTTCTAGTCATAAAACATGCTTATAAATCAGGACATGTACCATAAAAGAAAAAAATCAGTTTTTTTTTTTGATCCAAAGACAGAGTAAATGTTTTTGCACATGTTCAAACTCTTATACTCAAATTTATTTTTACAAACACTGTTACATTTAGTTTTCTATGTCATTATGCATTTATGTCTTTAATGTTTTCCCCGAACTAGGTGAATAAACAAAAAAATAGGTTTTTAAAATGAAAAGTAGTTATGAAGAAAGATATAACACACCAAACATTAAAATACAGTATGGAGAAATTGAAAAGTACATGATAGAGATTGCTCACCCCGTGATTCCAGAAAGTGTCCCCTGTGTCTAAAGCAGTCCATGCTCACATCCGGCACCTCCCATCAGTTCATCATGTTGCATGTAATATGAACCTAAAAACTAAGTAAAAAAAAATTCCAAACATAAAAAAGAACATGAAATCAAAGTAATAAAAACGTTTGGCAAGATAAAAATATTCTAAAATTGAAGAAGTAAAATAGTTCATGCACAACAAAAGACTTGATAAATTTGATCCTCAAGAATTACAATTTCTGTCTTAGAAATGGTAGACTTGCCTAAAATGCATGAAGCTTGACTTCAATCCCCAGTACCAAAAATAATTTGTTTCTCTTATTCCAAAACTACAGTCCTATTCAAAAGACAAACATCAAACTGAGGAAAACAGACCTCCTATTAAATACTATTAAATATTTAATATAAAACTATTAAATATTAACTTGAAACATAAGTTGATTATTAATATTATAGTGTCATAAAAATGCCTTAATAAAATTGGAAGACAATTACTTACACAGAAATTAACACATATTAACAAGAGTCTACAGCAGGATGGTGGTAGTTCATGCCTTTAATCTGAGCACTTGGGAAGCAGAGGCAGGTGGATCTCTGTGAGTTCAAAGCCAACCTGGTCTACAAGAGTAAGTCCCAGGATAGGCTCCAAAGCTACAGAAAAACCCTGCCTCAAAAAAAAAACTCTAGCATCATTAGATGACTTTAAAAGCTTATCAATACGAGATGCAAGCAAGTTCCTCTTTTGCTATACCATTTCATATTTCAGGAGTGAAAACACCAAATGTTGGTACAAATTTAAAGGAACAATCATTCTCATATTCTTTTGGAGTAAAAATCAGCTTAAATCTTTTTGTTTCTAGTTTTTCTAAAAGCCTTAAAACCAATGTGTCCTGCATTGCAGTCATTCCATTTTTATAGTTTTTGTTCTCAAAGTATTTGTTTGTTTGTTTAGTTAGTTAGTTATTTGAGGCAGGGTGGTGTAGGAGGTCTTTCTGTCTATGTGTTGCTTTCATTGGTTGAATAAAGAAACTGCCTTGGCCTTTTGTTGGGCAGAACTTAGGCAGAGAAGACAGAACTGAATGCTGGGCGGAAGAAAGCATAGTCAGAGAGCCGCCATGGAGACGCCAGGTCAGGCATGCTAAATCTTTCCTGGCAAGCCACGACCTCATGGTGAACACAGATTAATAGAAATTGGTTAAATCAAGATGTGAGAGCTAGCCAGTAGGAGGCTAGAGCTAATGGCTAAGCAGTGTTTTCATTAATACAGTTTCTGTGTGGTTATTTTGGGTGTAAGCTAGCCGGGTGGCCAGGACAAACAAAGGGACCATCTGTCCGTCAACAGCAGGGTTTCTCTGTATAGTCTTGCTGTCCTGGAACTCTGTACACCAGACTGGTCCCACACTCAGAGATCCGCCTGCCTCTGCCTCCCAAGTGCTGGAATTTAAAGGCATGTGCCACCACTGCCTAGCTTCTTCTTCTTTTGTTTAAAAGAATATAATATTCAAACATAAAATTCTCATGAAATTATTTAGAAAAGGAAATAGAAATACAATGTATAGCTATGTGATTAAATTTTGTTTCATGATATTATTAAAACTATTGAAAGCGATGGTTTTTGCAATATTAATTAGCCTATAAATCAGTTTGAGGTTATCTGACCTCTTGATTCAATTTTCCTTTCTAAGAACATGAAATATTTTCAGGTTTTTTGCTTATGTAGGTCACAGGATGTAGCTACTGTACAAAGATGTCTTTTTCTATTATGTTGTCTACACAGATGCTAAGTTTCTGTAACTCAATGTTTACCTTACAATAGCCTCTGCATCACATTCTTTAGCTACGGTCAAGTGCGTGGAAAGATGAATGTACTGAGAAATTACCTAATTTAATGTTCAAAATATCCAACGAAGTGGATGTTATGTTTTCCATTCCACAGACAAGGGATGTGGTTGGAGAGATGGCTCATCTGTTAAAGGTTAGACTGACACACAAAAAAAGGTGATTGAGGGGACTTTAAATAGTGGTAGCAATTTGCAGCTACTGAGTGACAGCCAGATCCTTCTGACTTATAACTTCAAATCTCTGAACTACACTACTCTGAAGTGTAAAAAGCTATTGAATCTTATATCGTTAACTTATATTCCAATAGACAGAACTTTAGGATTTGGAGAAGCATACATTTGAATTACAAATTTTAAATCAGCATTTTTATTTCATCTTGCAGACTTCTCAATAAAGCTTCTATTGAATTTTAAAGACTACTTCTGTAACAAGAACCCTCAAACGATTTTCAGTAGTATTTGTCAAGAGAAAAATCAGAAAGGTCTGTTAATATTTTTGAATATATTATGTCCTTAAGCACAAATTTTGTGACTTAAAAGTCATGTTTTCCTATGCCTCAGATTTCTTCTAATAAAAAGACTCCGGGGCTGGAGAGATGGTCGAAGGACAACTTTGTGAAGTCCGTCATCTTCTTTCAGCTTTCTGTGCTTCCAGGGTTAGAATTCAGGTTGCAGGCTTGTGTTCCACACTCTTTATCAGCTGAACTGGCTTGCTGGCCCCAGGGAGCCTATTTTAATTGTTGAGAATTTTCCCAATGCAAGTTTAGGTTCCCTCCCCTCCCCCACTTGCTCACTCTCTTTTATGGTTTTTCGAGACAGGGTTTTTCTCTGTAGCTTTGGAGCTTGCCCTGGAACTTGCTTTGTAGACCAGGCTAGCCTCAAAACTCACAGAGATCTTCCTGCCTCTGCCTCCAGAGTGCTGGGACTAAAGGCCTGTGCCACCACTGCTCAACTAGTTTAGATTCTCTTAAATCAGTGCTTTTTGAAGTTCTCTGAGTGTATGAATTGACAGAAATGATGATCCTAATTTTCTAGGAGGTCTGGATTGGGGTGTGATCATCTGCTGTTAGATGGACATTGCTCCTTTGCAGATTGAGAGGCAAAACTTCAAAGGAGACGTTTCTTCTCTCTTATTTATGGATTTTTTTTATGGCGCAGCATCTTACTGCATAACCATGACCATCATCCTGTGTCTGGCCCTCAGCTTGCCTGAGCTTGCACGCTCTGCTTCCAGCTGGCTTTTATATGGGCAAGTGCACATGCGTGCTTGACTCCCTGAATGTCCCAGTACATTTTCTTGTTCCAGTCTTTACATTAATGATGAAGCTTTGGATATTCTTTAAAATGTTTTTTATAGCCTGCATTGGAAAAAGCCCAGGAGAGGAACTAAAAAGAACCTTTAAAGATCTAATAAAAAAAATGATCTTCAAAAACCAGCACTTCTGAGACTGGGGAGACAGCTCAGTTTGTGAAATGCTTGCTGGAGAACTGAGTTCAGATGCCCATGGCCTATGGAAAAAAACAAACAAGGTGGCGTGTACCTGTTAGGCTAACACTGAGAGGCACAGACAGAAATGTCTCTGAGCTATGCCGCCAGCCATTCTTGACAAATCAGTGAGTTTCCAGGTTCAGGGGAGACCCCATTACAAAAGACAAGGTGGAGGCTTGAGAGGTGGTTCAGTGGTTAAGAGCACTGACTGCTCTTCTAGAGAACCTAGGTTCAGTTCCCAGCACCCGCGTGGTAGTTCAGAACCATCCAGCCCCAGTTTCAGAGGATCTGATGCCTCTTTCTGGTCTCCTGAGTTCACATCTCTTTGGTAATTTTGTTAGCAGCAGGCACAATGCCCAGCCTTTCCTTTTATCTGCTTCTATTCTCTTCTCTTTAGGAAACTAAATATTGTTTTAAATCCTTCATTTATATGTGTGATACTTGACAGCATGCTCATACTTGTGACATCAACGTACATATGGAGATAAGGAACTTGGAAAAACATAGACTTTTAGAAAACAATCAAAACGCTTCCTCTTTCATAATCCTAATTTAAAAAATACTATTGATCTGTGAGTGCATTTCCTTATGTTTCTCTTTCACTAGTCATTTAAAAGTCCATTTGGTTTTGTAAAAGACATATAAAAACAGAAAATGTTTCAAAACATGCACACATGTCTATACGACACGTCCATCTCCACTACCCATCTCCTACCAGACACAATCGCCATCACTACACGTATTGAATACACACACACACACACACACACAACGTTTTTAATTTTGATTTTTCAAGACAGAGTTTCTCTGTGTAGCTCTGGCTGTCCTGGAATTTGCTCTGTAGACCATAGCCTCAAAATTACATATCTGACTGTCTCTGCCTCCCGAGTGCCAGGGTAGAAGTGCACCACCACTGCCTGACTGGATGGTCTTAAAGCATCCTTGTTTGTGTTGGTGGCTACTCTTTTTGTCTGTTTGTTTAATACAGGGTATCTCTGTGTAGCCCCAGCTATTCTGGAACTTGCTTTGTAGACCAGGCTGGCCTCAAACTCACAGAGATCCACTTGCCTCTGCCTCCTGAGTTTTGGGATTAAAGGCATGTGCCACTCTACCACCCAACTTGGTGGATACTCATAAACTGTAATAATGTTTCTGTCCAGTTCTTGACTTACTAATTTTGGACCATATCTATCCAGTCTTCTGAAAGATAGGATGTCTTAGTTGTATAGACACTGCCTACATTCCTCATTTCCTGAGTTTGGGGATTTCGTTGGTTATTGAAATTTGTAATGCTAATGTTTGTTTCCTGGCTATAAATCCCTCTTTGGTGCCGTGTTTATGAACTTCATATGGAAATGTCAACTCCAGGGACAGATGGGAAGGAGGTGAGGAGGATGTAGTTGGATGGCCTAGCATTTCAATTTTGCTGATAATAGCTCCTTCTTGAAAACTTTTGAAGACATTGCCTCTGAACTTGGAACTTCCCTCTGTGTCCTTTGGAAAGGATTCCTGTCACCTCTGAAGTTTGGGGTTATCACTATTATTTCATTTAATCCCTTAGTGTGGTTCTCTTTTATTTCTATTTTTTTCAGGAATTTCCTCAAACTCTTTCTATGCCTCTTACCATTAACATCCTTCAATCTTTTAAACAATTAATGGACAGCTTCTTAAAAACTTCCCTGGAGGATCCCAGGTGTCCAAAGAGATGACCTCAGCTTGTTCCTTGAGCAGCTGAGGAGAGGGTGCCTCAACTGGCCCCATCCT